>MUZC01004820.1:80943-94675 GCA_002072015.1 Radix auricularia | reverse complement strand
GCCAGGAGGGAGGTATCGGGTGCTGGGAGGGAGGTATCATCGGGGGCCAGGAGGGAGGTATCGGGTGCTGAGAGGGAGGTATCATCGGGGGCCAGGAGGGAGGTATCATCTTGTGCCAGGAGGGAGGTATCATCGGGTTCCAGGAGGGAGGTATTATCTTGTGCCAGGAGGGAGGTATCATCGTGTGCCGGGAGGGAGGTATCATCGGGTTCCAGGAGGGAGGTATCATCGGGGACCAGGAGGGAGGTATCATCTTGTGCCAGGATGGAGGTATCATCGGGGACCAGGAGGGAGGTATCATCTTGTGCCAGGAGGGAGGTATCATCTTGTGCCAGGATGGAGGTATCATCGGGGACCAGGAGGGAGGTATCATCTTGTGCCATGAGGGAGGTATCATCTCGTGCCAGGAGGGAGGTATCATGAGGGGCCATGAGGGAGGTATCATCGGGTTCCAGGAGGGAGGTATCATCGGGGGCCAGGAGGGAGGTATCATCGGGTTCCAGGAGGGAGGTATCATCGGGGGCCAGGAGGGAGGTATCATCTTGTGCCAGGAGGGAGGTATCATCGTGGGCCAGGAGGGAGGTATCATCTTGTGCCAGGAGGGAGGTATCATCGTGGGCCAGGAGGGAGGTGTCATCGGGTCTCAAACAAGAACTATTCAAACTGATTTGACATTTGGTGATTCTCAAAAAATTTGTTGATATTTTTAGATGTAAGGCTGTAGATAAATTGGAGGGGACCAGGGAATATAATCGGATAGGGAGTACCATAAGACAGCGAGAAACGCAAGAGAAAAAGACCTGGGAGGAAATGACGAGGGAGAGAGGTAGTGAATGGGAGAGAGGTGGTGAATGGGAGAGAGGTAGTGAATGGGAGAGAGGTTGTGACAGAGAGAAAGTCAGAGAAAATAAGTGGAATAGTGGAAGATTGATGAATGAGGGAAACTGTAATACTAAACAGTCAAATAGTAGAGTGACACACACACACACACACACACACTTACACACAGAGAGAGAGAGAGAGAGAGACAGACAGAGAGAGACATAGAGAGAGACAGAGAGAGAGAGACAGAGACAGAGAGACAGAGAGAGATAGAGAGAGACAAAGATAGAGACAGACAGACAGAGAGAGACAGAGAGAGAGACAGAGACAGAGAGAGACAGAGAGAGAGACAGAGAGAGACAGACAGACAGAGAGAGACGGAGAGAGATAGAGAGAGAGACAGATATAGACAGAGAGAGAGAGAGAGAGAGACGGGAAACAACAAAGAGAGATATGACATGTGTAGTTATATAAATATCTCCTAATAACCACTTCTTTGAGACTTGGGTCCCAAAATTCCCTTTTCTAAATTTTAAGATTTTGTTCCCCATTCAATTATCGATTTTGACAAATAATGACGAATATATCCATAATTATTTATATCTTGCACTGCATGAAACTTGGTGCCCAATATATATATAAATAAGTTTATGTGTTCGCTACTGCTTCGATGTGCGGATATTAAACAACATTTGTGGACTAAAACTTGGTAGCCCATATTAATATAGTGGGACATGAACTTCTCAAATCCATCCCTTGGTCTCCAGGGGCCCCCTTGGTGTCCAGGGGCCCCTTGGGATGCAGGGGCCCCCTTGGGGTCCAGGGGCCCTAATTAATTTTTTTTTGTGTCTTTAAGATATTTTCCTCAATTAATTTTTAATCATCTTCAGAAATTATCTTTGATGAAACTTAATTAAAATGAACATGTTTTAGAAATTGACTTAGTGCACCGAATGGGCCTAGGGCCCCTAAGTATCTTTTTTTCTTATACTAGCTGCACAAAATTAGTATAAGCGTAAGTGACTGAGAAAATAATTGGACCGTGCCAAGCTTAGAATACTTTAGCACTTTCTTGGATTCTTTGGATTTCACCGCAGCTAAGTTTCTTAATTGTATTTTTTATTTTTATTTTCGTTTCATTTGTGTATTGTATGTTCGTTGAAAAAGGCCTCTTTGCCGAAACGTTCGCTGTTAAGTTACTACTAATGATAATTCTCATTTCGCTACTATAGGGCAATGAGCTACTAATGATAATTCTCATCTAATTACTATAGGGCAATGAACTCCTAATGATAATTACATCGGGCAGGGGGCCCAAAATGTCTTTTTTAAACTGCACGATAACAATTTAATCCCTAAACACTTTTAAACGATATTGAGAAATAGAGCTTGAGTACAATGGCAATTTAAAAACAAAAAAATATCACTCATTTTAGAGCCACCCCGTAATATTGTTTCGTTTTGGTAAGCTTTTAAATTTTTAATGTCCTTATCGGCTTTGCTATGAATTATGGATTTTTTTTTTTTTACACATATCCGCTAAGCTTTCTGACATAATTGTTTTAAGAGCATGTCACTCATTCGTTTCTGTAAATTTATTCATTTTTACTGAGATCCTTGCAACACACGACGGCTCAGCTAGTATATATATACATAGAGAGAGAGAGGGAGAGAGAGGGAGACAGACAGACAGAGAGAGAGACAGACAGAGAGAGAGACAGAGAGAGAGAGAGAAATAGAATGGGGACAAGCCTCTATAAATAGTCATACAGATAAGGTCTAGATAGATAGAGGTATTTAGATAGAGGTATTTAGATAGAGGTATTTAGATAGAGGTATTTAGATAGTGGTATTTAGATGGAGGTTTTTAGACAGAGGTATTTAGACAGAGGTATTTAGATAATGGTATTTAGATAGAGGTATTTAGATAGTGGTATTTAGATAGAGGTATTTAGATAGAGGTATTTAGATAGTGGTATTTAGATAGAGGTATTTAGATAGAGGTATTTAGATAGAGGTATTTAGATAGAGGTATTTAGATAGTGGTATTTAGATAGAGGTATTTAGATAGTGGTATATAGATAGAGGTATTTTGATGGAGGTATTTAGATAGAGGTATTTATTTAAATAGAGGTATTCAGATAGAGGTATATAGAAAGAGGTATTTATTTAGATAGAGGTATTCAGATAGAGGTATTTAGATAGAGGTATTTGGATAGAGGTATATAGATAGAGGTATATGAATAGAGGTATTTAGATAGAGGTATTTAGATAGAGGTATTAAATAGAGGTATTTAGATACAGCATCAAAAGGAAAAGACTCGCATAAATCCGTAACGAAGACCAAAACGTTAACCAGCACGTGGACCCGCGTAGCCGATGGCCATCAAAACTGATGCCTGGAGACACATCAATTATCTAGAATGACTTGTCCAATAAATTGATTGTAGATGAAAAGATAGCCCTCGGAGAGTGTCTCGTTACATCATGCTCATCCCTATCATACAGCCAATTCCACGAGCAGGGACAAAAAAAAACAACTCATAAAATTGTGCTAAATGTTCGAGAAGGCAAAGAATCCTGTAGAAGAATTAAGCAGCTGTGTGCATCGTATTGAAGTCACAAGGTACATAAAAAGAGATCTCTATAAAAAGAGATCTCTATAAAAAATAAGATCTCTATAAAAAGAGATCTCTACAAAAAAGAGATATCTATAAAAAGATATCTCTATAAAAAAGAGATCTCTATAAAAAATAAGATCTCTATAAAAAGAGATCTCTACAAAAAGAGATATCTATAAAAAGATATCTCTACAAAAAGAGATATCTATAAAAAGATATCTCTATAAAAAAAGAGACCTCTGTAAAAAAATAAGACCTCTATAAAAAGAGACCTCTATAAAAAATAAGACCTCTATAAAAAGAGACCTCTATAAAAAGAGACCTCTATAAAAAGAGACCTCTATAAAAAGGGATCTCTATAAAAAGATATCTCTATAAAAAGAGATTTCTATAAAAAATAAGATAAGAGAGTTGAGAGCTTAGAATACATGGGGCAAAATGTGATAAAAACACAGAGAATTGAGAGCTTAGAATACATTGGGCAATATGTGATAACGAACGTTTCTATTTAAATTTGAGAAATTCCACCCCTCACCCCCCCCCCCAAGTTATCTTTCTTTCTTTCCTTTCACAGCAGCCGACTCCTCAGTGACAGGTTAATCTTCCTGTGACTCGTCCAGTGGCCGACCGTCCAGACACCACGCTGGGTGCCCCAAAGGCATCGCCTCTGAGGGGGCGCGTCGCCTTCTCGGCTTTCCGGGGCGGAAATTTGCTGGCGAGGCAGACACAAAACGAATGTTGTGTCAAGGAGCGAGGGGTAACCAGAGGGATTTAGAAGAAGTAGCTTCGGGCAAGATTACGGTTTATTACGGTAGATACAATCGAAGATGTGTGTAGATCAGAATAGGAATTTAGAATTGGCGATGGCTGTGTCATTTTCGTTAAATAAAATTGAAGAGATGTATTCCAAGAACGAGTTGTCTGCCTAAAAGACCCCAATTCTACACCCCCCCTTCTAAACGCCCACACACTTCCTCCACACACAGAAGCCCCATACATCTTAGCTCCGTAACTTCGAATGCGCCACTTAAGCTCCATTAAGCTCTGTAGTGGCTCCTGATCTCGTAATTCGCCAACATCTTCACTTTGAGTTCATGAATAACAAAATTAACCTGAAGAGAAACGAGCTCAAGGGGGATCTCCATGTTTACTTGTACAACTTCAAATAAAACAGTCCAGTAACGCGGATGAATACACTGGCCATGGACTACTTGATATGTTTAAATCATCGTGCTCAGGTTGAAAAAATAGAGCTTGCTATCAAATAATTGTATTTCAAGGATGTTATCTCAAGTTGTTGAGTAAGATCTCAGAAATATATTGAAACAGTTTTTCTCAATTCTTCTTCTCGCAAGTTATTAGATTCAACGACGGAGTTTTTGATGTTGACCGGAAGACAAACAAGAGATAAACAACACTCACTCCTTGTACCAACCAAGCAGACCCCACCACAATAGCTCCACACAAACAACCCCTCCCAACAACTCACACCCCATCCTACTAATTCCCCCACAAAATAGACCCCCTGATGCCCCTAGACCCCTCGATGCCCCTAGTACCCCGCAGACTATTTTAAATACAAGGGGCAGCACTTTAACAAAGACCTGTGAGCTCTATTCCATGTCATCTTAACTGTTACAGAGGCTCATTCTATACAGAAGATTATTGCGTCCTACGTTTATCATCACTGGCATTCTGACTTTAAAAAGACAGATGAAGATATGTTCTAAGTGACACACAAGGTAAATATTTGGTGGAAGCAAAGATTTGGTGGAAGTAAAGATTTGGTGGAAGTAACGGTTTGGTAGAGGTTAAGGTTTGGTGGAGGTTAAGGTTTGGTGGAGGTTAAGGTTTGGTTGAGGTAAAGATTTGGTGGAGGTAAAGGTTTGGTGGAGGTTAAGGTTTAGTGGAGATAAAGGTTTGGTGGAGGTTAAGGTTTGGTGGAGATAAAGGTTTGGTGGAAGTAAAGGTTTGGTGAAGGTAAACGTTTTGCGTAGACACGCGCTGGTAAGAGGCTCAGCGCTACAACAACATAATTCATGACGTTATCAGAGCTCGCGCACGCTGGCAGACGGGAGTGGATACTGTCGTGTGGAAGTTTTCCAAACATAAACTGGCCTGATAGTCGGCTGTCTCCCATACACAAGTCATTATTTCTCGGTAAATCTTTCCGGAACTTAACATCAGCACGTATTCACTTCCGGCTAATTTTCTCCCTCTTTTAATGAAAAGAAAATAACTAAAAGGAATAATTTAAAAACTAGTGATAAAAATTCCAATGAATATTTAAACACAAATTTCAACAAAGAATTTTCGTTTTTTTAAACAAGGGAAATGATTCAAGATATCATTAAAAGTCATTTTAAACCAGTAATTCTGAGACTTATTAAAATATGACGCCATATCACCTCATGCTACATCACATCAAGAATGTGTCAATAAAATGCGCGTGCAACGCGAAAAGTCTAACATTTGCATTCATAAAGCGGGAAAACCCCATTATCTATCATTCTAGATGACATTAAAAAGTCATTTAAAATCAATAATATTGAAACCAAATAAAACAATTAATTGCTATCTACAAGTGGTTCTAAAATTATGAGAACGAAACAAATTTTAAAAAAAAAAATTAAAAAAAAAATTAAATAAATAAAAATTCCTTCTCCAACAATGTTGGAGAAGGAATTTTTTTTTTTTTTTATTTTTTTTTTTTAAAATTCCTTCTCCAACATTGTTTTAAATATTATTAGCTACCGTATTGGGTTTAATAAAACCCGATAGATAATATGGTAGGCGAGACATTGACTAAATACTGTAACTTTTCCGGTTTTTTTTTTCTCCAGGAAATCCAGTAAATTTTTTCGGTAGTGATTTTGGCCAAACAGCTTAATTTATCAGTTAACTAAATTTCATCCCAGCCCTATAGCAACAGTCTGTTTTATTTAACGAGTCGCGTTTCCATAGTAACAAAGCCTTAATATTCCCGACCCCCACAACATTGAAAGTCTTCTACAATCAAGACCCCCGATGAGGGCTTAATCCCACCCAATCCCTCCCCTTCCCCTAGAAGTACATAATTCCCTAAAAATGGTGAAAATCGCCAGGTGAAAGAGACGTTGCCCTCATTTGTTTATTTGCTGCGGAATAAAAAATAAAATAAAAATTTCCCGCTTATCTCTTGTGCCAGATTCTTCCAGAATTGTGCAGCCAAAATAACGTGTAGGCAGCAAGTGGCCAGAACGGCTCAAGATGGAGTGCCCCAGTGACATTAAAGATTAGATTAACTTAAAGGAGTGATTAAGTGAGAATTCCTGCGCGTGTCCGATTCACGCAGCTTAGTCGTCCGCTCAGGAGGGAAAAAAGCTAACACCCACCGTCTATGTTATAAAAACAGGTGGCCTGGTAGGGGTTTGTCCAGATTTTTAGAAATACGACAGAGTTTGAGACCGGTTATTTAATTCTGTCCAGGTTTTGGTTCCACCACAGGGTATAAAGATCGTAATTGCTTATTTCACCCAATCAAAACTCACCAACTAAGGAATACTTAATATTAATTACTGTAAGAATCAGGGCAAAGACTTGAAATCTTTTGAAGATAAAATTGTGTATTAACTGATAGATCTAAGAGCCCACTAAAAGATAATGATTTTAGGCCTTAAAAAATTCATAAATTTCACAACTTTAAAAGTTCACCATTACAAGAAAATCTCTTCAAAGTACGTGCTGCGACAGTTCGATATTCTCTATTTTTATTATCATTGATTGCCGCGGGAACCTCTGTAATCGAATGCTAAGTACGCAGCATTTTCCATCAATCCATTATAAACTCATTCACGACGATACCGACACAAATTGACGTCGATTTTTAAGGAAGAAAAATTACTCCCGCGTTTGGCGACAAGAGAAAAAAATGCCATCACCAAAAGAAAAGCTATTCAAAATGGCTCGCATTCACTCTCACCTGGCGACATTTGATGCACGGACAATTCTAAATGAATAAAAGATAATTTTTCTAAAAGCAATTCTGACTTTGTCACTGACAGCAATCTTTTGTCCTCGTTATTCAATCTTTACAAGAGTTAGGCAGAAATCTGATTGTACAGTGGGGTATATGATGTTACAGTGGTGAAACTGATGTTATGGTGGTGAGACTGATGGTACAGTGGTGAGACTGGTGTTACAGTAGTGAGACTGATGTTACAGTGGTGAGACTGATGTTACAGTGGTGAGATTGATGTTACAGTGGTGAGACTGATGTTACAGTGGTGAGACTGATGTTACAGTGGTGAGACTGATGTTACAATTGTGGGTCTGATGTTACACTGGTAAGACTGATGTTACAGTGGTGAGACTGGTGTTATAGTGTTGTATATTATATCATAGTAGCTGAACACTTCACTAAGTAACACTTGATGGTTGTTCCAGTCACATAGCGGTTATCTTATAAATTTTATTAGAAAGTTCCTAAAAACTAACAAAAAAAATTAACAAAATGTCAACAGGATTATGTTGTATCATTTTTATTCTTTAAAAATTCTGCGTTTCTCAGAAGCATGAAGCAAGAAATTATTGAGTGTCAACTCTTAATTTCGCCACTGGCTAAGATGGCTGGCACATTTAGCCTCTTGCTGACATGGCAGGCACATTTAGCCACTGACTAAGATGGCTGGCACATTTAGCCACTGGCTAAGATGGGTGGCCCTCATGGATAGTTTAGAGTTAAAGTGAACCTGATTTCGGTATGATTCAAAGTAGCTTCCCTGTTGTTTGCATCATCGAGCAATGGTTCTCAAATTTAACAACCTTTCAAATATTAGGGCACTAAAACAATGGAACATTGTCTCATACTTTGAAAACTGCTGATGATACTTTTGTATATTAACTCAAGTAGTTTCACGAATATTATTCATTCGTTTCACGAATTTTTTTTCCATATTTTTCACGAATAATATCCATATGTCTCATAAATATTATCCTTATGTTTCACGAATATTATCCATTCTTTGATGGCTTCGGGGTTGTTACACGTTACGGATTGATCCATTGGGAACGTCGGATATAAACATAGGTTACCGCCGTCCTGGCTTTTGATTCAATCTTATTCACTTTTGTCTCCAGACAACAGCCCAGACGAAGCGATGCGTACCCCCAGCAAAACTCTCTCTCCTCATAACATTCTCTAAACTACAAGATAAGCAGCAGACGGCGAGGTGAACCTTCTCGACATGAAAATAACTTCAAGAAATACAACACCAAATTATTACCGTCTCTCTACTTCATTCACCCCCCGGCCCGTTAGACAAGAGAAATGAAAGCGCCTAGTTTGATATCTCGGCTCTATACATGCTAATTGCCGAACTAGGGCCTGTTGAAGTGAATGAATGGGGCTTTATGAGACCGTCTCCCGTAGACCAGCCCCTTGTCATATTTGGCTTGAGGGGAAAGAACCCGGTATGAAAGAAGGAATCTGTATTTGCCTGGACCAATAAGGCCGCTGTGATAGCGTTCTTATATAGAGGTCGAGTTGTGTGGCAAAGATTAGCTCCCCTTATCCCTCGCGCCCCTTTTCCTTTCCGCCCCCTTCTTCCCTCATAAACTGGCGACTGTTATATCTGGGGGTGGCGGCGAAATTTCATTTGTGACGTCATCACAGCATATGTTGTATGTTGGCTGGTCTGTATGCGTCAAAGCATAATGGCAAACTTTAGTCTGTAAGTGTCAAAACATAATGGCAAACTTTAGTCTGTATGCGTCAAAACATAATGGCAAACTTTAGTCTGTATGTGTCAAAACATAATGGCAAACTTTAGTCTGTATGTGTCAAAACATAATGGCAAACTTTAGTCTGTAAGTGTCAAAACAGAATGGCAAACTTTAGTCTGTAAGTGTCAAAACAGAATGGCAAACTTTAGTCTGTATGCGTCAAAACATAATGGCAAACTTTAGTCTGTATGTGTCAAAACATAATGGCAAACTTAAACCTGTACGTGTCAAAACAGAATGGCAAACTTTAGTCTGTATGTGTCAAAACATATTAGCAAACTTTAGTCTGTATGCGCCAAAACATAATTGCAAACTTTAGTCTGTATGTGTCAAAACATAATGTCAAACTTTAGTCTGTATGTGTCAAAACATAATGGGAAACTTTATTCTGTATGTGCTAAAACATAATGGCAAACTTTAGTCTGTATATGTCAAAACATAATGGGAAACTTTATTCTGTATGTGTTAAAACATAATGGGAAACTTTATTCTGTATGTGTCAAAACATAATGGCAAACTTTAGTCTGTATGTGTCAAAACACAATGGCAAACTTTAGTCTGTATGTGTCAAAACACAATGGCAAACTTTAGTCTGTATGTGTCAAAACATAATGTCAAACTTTAGTCTGTATGTGTCAAAACATAATGGGAAACTTTAGTCTGTATGTGTCAAAACATAATGGGAAACTTTAGTCTGTATGTGTCAAAACATAATATCAAACTTTAGTCTGTATGTGTCAAAACATAATGTCAAACTTTAGTCTGTATGTGTCAAAACATAATGGCAAACTTTAGTGTGTCGTTGGGCTCTTTGTGCCATTAGATGAATGTTTTCAATATTATTATGTCCTGTGACGTAGTTCCCGTTAGTTTGTCTTTCTTGCCGGTGATAGCAATGCTCCGCATAGAATTGAATACTTATCATACAGAATACATATTGACTTCCTATACAGTACTTTATGGCAATGTAAAAATCGTTTAAACGCGATCAGGAAAATGATATCACATACAAGTTTATTTTCTATCGTTGTATCCGAGGTTGTCGGTGAATGCTTTTTAATTTTTTTTTGTTTTTTCAAACTTGTCTTAATAAATTTTTTATTGAAAAAAGTATGTGATTTATGTAGTTAAAATAATAAGAATATTAATACAGCGAATATTAACTTGCAAGGGAAGGGAGGTAATGAGGTAAGATGTCTTTGATGTGAAGATTTGTTTAAACATGTATGTAGTGGGGAGGAGGGGGGAGACAAAGTATGGACGGCGTACCAGAAATATAACATTTATTAGTTTTGAGATTCAATATCAAAGTTAGTAGATGAAATGTTTGGAAACTTGAGTATTTTAGAAACTCAACAGTTGTTTTCACATGCTGTTTCAAGTTGCTGTTTAAAATAAAGTTGTTTGGATTAAAGAAAAAAAATTACCTTCATGACTCTGAAAGCCCGAGAGAAAAAGCCCACATCACAGACGGGGAGGGCTTTTTCCGTCTCGCCTTTCCCATGTTGATGAGATGACTTCCGGGAACAATAATTTCACTGAACAGTGTTGTTTACAACATTTCACAACTTTGTTCTGGGTAAGGATTTCGGAGCAATACCGGAATATCCCAGAAATTAATTTACCACCTAAGTTTGAATCACTTTAAGGATATATCCTGGTTCAGGGAACCTCGAGTTTTGAGACTTTAGGATTCCGTGTCAATCAACGATCCTACTCGTGGCTCTGAGTAGTTTGAATAGCCCTCCGTATGGGGGTATTGCTACCACATGAATTATGCGGACATTACTTCAAGTTTCCAAATAAAATAAACATACAAGATCCAGTGATATAAAAAACAGAATAATTACATCAGGAACCATAGAACTCGTAAGACGTTTATCCACATATGAACACTTTCCTAGCTACTATCAAGAGCCTACGTCATTGGTTTTATCCATCAGAAATAACGAAGGTAACACTTGAAGAACTCATCTATAGGCGTGTGAAGAGCGCCAGTGCGTAGGTAAAACTCCGTCTATGAAATAAACTCTTGTTGTCACAGATTCACTTCACAAATAAAAAGATATGGTGCTGAATAAACGTGGTAAGAGGAGAGGCAGAACTTGGTCAAATCTCAGAGCTTGATGGGCAGGTGAGATGTCTTCAGAAGGTATTCGAAGAACGTGGAAAAAAAATGATGAGCTGTGTAGGAGCCAGGGATAAGCCAAGGAATGGCCCTCGATGGATGGCTCGCGTGTTGACAGTTCACAGGGCCTCGATAGATGTCTCGCCGTGTTGACAGTTCACAACGTATCTACTTGGCAACAAGGCGACTGTTAAAAGTCGTGATGACAGTTCAGAGACACCGTATCCACTTGGCAACAAGGAGACTGTGGAACTGAAGAAGGTCTCTGTATTTCCAGCCGCACTGCTTTAGTTTCAGGCGGTAACACTTGCGCATGCTCATTGTAAGACTTCCGTTGTCTATGGCCGACAGCTTCTGAAAAGCAGAAAAGACAATTTACATTTTTACCAAGTTCATAATTTTTGTTAATAATTTTATTATAGCCAACAACTTTGCTGGGATACCAACACAATCATAACATTGAAAATGTTAGGAAATCTTCCAAGTTATTAGTCATAAGACATTGACTTAAATCATAACGTGACACTGACGTAAAGCATCACGTGACACTGACTCAAAGCACCACGTGACATTGACTTAAAGCATCACGTGACACTGACGTAAAGCGTCATGTGACACCGACGTAAAGCATCACGTGACACTGACGTAAAGCATCACGTGACACCGACGTAAAGCATCACGTGACACTGGTGTAAAGCATCGAAAAATGAATCTTGCGAAATCTGTTGCTTTGAATATTTGAACCTTTTTTCTTCGTTAACAATTAAATATTTAAAAGCCTTTTCTCTATTGTTTTTGTGTGTGTGTCGATAATGGTAACATCTGTTACTTTTGTTATTATATCAAGAAAAATAGTTATCAGTCAGAACACGCTTATTTCTAAGTCTAATTGTGACTACATGAATTAGGGTCATTTAAAATAGACATGGTCCATTTTGACCATCAGACATCTTTCCAATAAATTTCAAGGTAACCATTTTTTTGGAAATTTCTGAGTTATAGAGCCAATAAATGTCTTAAACGCTATTTCCCCATGGGACGTATTGCGTTTATACATTTTAAATGTCTGTGCTGTCTGTTCGAGCTCGCACACGCAACTCTTCCTGAACCATACCAGATAGAGGGTTCGGATCTTTTGCAAATATGTTAGGGAGGTCCCAAGAATGTGCACAGACTAAAAAAAAAAATTCCGAAAGGTTTATTGCATTTCGTGGCATTTCAACAACAGTAACAACAACAAAAGCAAACACAAAAATATCAGTATTATGTGAAATTCTCAATAACCATAACATAGCATCTATCTGGTTGAAACAAACGCCCAACGGTAGATAATAATATTGAGAACAATTTTGGAGAAATATTTTTTGAAAAATCTGTTTTCGTTACACTCCCGTAATTTTATCAGCTAATTTGTAGACAGCAATTGTTTTGTTTATTTTCAGAATTATTGATTTTTGAAATGACTTTTAACGTATTCTAGAATGATTTCCCTTGAATTAAAAAATAGTCGGAAATTCTTTGTTGGAAATCGAGTTTATGAGATAGATACAGACAAGTTTGAGATAGATACAGACAAGTTTGAGATAGATACAGACAAGTTTGAGATAGATACAGACAAGTTTGAGATAGATACAGACAAGTTTGAGATAGATACAGACAAGATGAATGAAAAGAATCCAAAGCAAAATCCAATTACAGAAAAAGAAGAAACGTTGACAAAGCGACATTTGGAAAAAAACATGTGAGGTTGACATGAAATGTCAGTTGTCATCATGCCATTCACATTAAATGTCATTTCTTCATTTGACATCTACTATTAAGTGCCGATGTCAAAATGTCTGGAATAAATGCCACCTGTCAAAATGACTGGAATAAATGCCACTTGTCAAAATGTCTTCAATAAATGCCACTTGTCAAAATGTCTTCAATAAATGCCACTTGTCAAAATGTCTGCAATAAATGCCACTTGTCAAAATGTCTGCAATAAATGCCACTTGGCAAAATGTCTGCAATAAATGCCACTTGTCAAAACGAGAGGCTAAACTAAAAAGACACCCTGCCAGCCGAGCATTCAGCTGTTCAATGAATTATCGAACTGTTGACATTTGAACAAGTTTATATCTGTAACGGTGACAACAACGACGTACAAATATGACGGCACGTATTTATAGAGAAGTGGTTCGATCTGCACATCCTTGTGTACGCTCAAGTGTACGTCTCAGCGATGGTGGAGGGTATGAGTGATATTGTCGTGTCCCAGGTGAGAAGAGTCTCCCCAGGTGACACTTGCTGTCTCAGGTGAGAAGTGTCTCCCAAGGTGACTCTTGTTGTCTCAGGTGAGAAGTGTCTCCCCAGGTGACACTTGCTGTCTCAGGTGAGAAGTGTCTCCCCAGGTGAC
>MUZC01004820.1:22485-42079 GCA_002072015.1 Radix auricularia | reverse complement strand
TCTGTAACTACGTACCTGGGTCCCAAGTACACCACTACTGTAGTCTGTAACTACGTACCTGGGTCCCAAGTACATCACTACTGTAATCTGTAACTACGTACCTGGGTCCCAAGTACACCACTGCTGTGATCTGTAACTACGTACCTGGGTCCCAAGTACATCACTACTGTAATCTGTAACTATGTACCTGGGTCCCAAGTACACCACTACCGTAGTCTGTAACTACGTACCTGGGTCCCAAGTACACCACTACTGTAATCTGTAACTACGTACCTGGGTCCCAAGTACACCACTACTGTAATCTGTAACTACGTACCTGGGTCCCAAGTACACAACAACTCTAGTCTGTAACTACGGATCTGGGTCCCGAGTAGATCACTACTGTAGTCTTTAACTACGTAACTAAAATACTTTGTGCCAGCCCGGTGAGATTTAGATCGTTACTAGATTATTTTTGTTCGCATATTATGTCAGCAGCGATAAAAATGTTACACTTCTTGAGCTCTGATGTGATCGCAGCACGTGATCATAAATATGTAAATGGAAAACAGGTAAACACGGTATGAGTTGTATTTAAAGGAGTCATTTCTGGCCAACTCTTCCCCTGTTTACATGTTTCCTATTTACTAATGTATAAGCCTCATTACAGTCTCACCGCCATTTTGTATCATAAAAATGGCTGCCTGTCCTCATGGTGATACCTGTGTGGTAGTGTTTTCTCCTCTTTCAGATACCTTCTGTCTTCACAAGATTGGTGATTCATGCACCAACCTGGAATTATTTTGAGATCACCCCTAAAAAAAAGTCTTCGAAACCCACCCCACAGACAAACAGTCGGGCAGACAGATATCCCAACACACAAGACTCTTGGGGTTGCGGAGAAGTTGGAGAAGTTTAATCTCCAGATGGCCTTGTTCCTGTGGCTGCATAATTCCCCCTGTTGTTCTGTTTCCGCTCTGGTAAGGTATTTGCCGGCCAAAGCTTCATTGTTCGTATTGAATGCGGGAGCAGCTTTAAGGGATGGCTTTTTGTTCAACAAATATGGCCACAGGATTAAGGAAAATAAAAGAGAAAAGAAGGAATTTCCCTCGAAACAAAATGAAACATGCCTTTAAGTAAGGAAAAAAAATAATTCTTTGTCGAATTCACCTGTAAAATATTCCACAACGATACAGAGTTAAGTATCGATATTTGTGGATGTCGATCTCTGCAGTGTCATTGGGTCTAAAGATTACGGAATGTATCGATGTATTAATTGTTGGTTTATTGATATTTTGTTGATTAGTTAAATATCTATAAGTTAGGATTAAGTGCAGCATCATTATATAAGTCTTGAAAATAACCCCGTCATTGTCTCCAGTGTTTCTATCCGATGACGTCACATCGGTCAGCAGTGTTCCCAGGTCTATAGTCATCGATACAATCTCACACAACAAAACTCCAAACACATTTTAATACTTAGAAAGCCGACGCGACGAAGCGTAATTACATAAAGGTCAGTTTTAAATATCTTCATGATTTTTCTTTGCTCTTACATTCTTAATACAAAAAATAAGGCATGTTTTAAATATTTAACAGATTTTTAAAATAAAACAACAACTAATTCAAGATGATTAAATTTAGCAAACGGATACCGTCTCGTTAAATGTATACATTTCATACGTATAGTAAATAAAAACATTCGGTGGACGAACACCCTGTCTTTATTTGTATCGGTGAATTTTTGTTATGAAATCAGCTTGGCATGTAATACATAAATCGTAAGTCGTCCTACTATGATAATAACGACACATCCAAATGTTATTGCTTTTCTTATCTCAACTGAAATTAGGTTGGTCATATCCGCTGCTCATTTCATCCAATCACGACGTCAATAGATCCTGGCCGAGAAAACGATCATCCCTGCTTATCCCTATAGGTCATAAAGTTCCTTAGTTTTGTTCCACCAAAAAGCAGAGAGCGAGCTCATCCCCCGACGCGTCTGCCAAAGTTTTCATCAGATCCCATTGAGCCGACGTCATCTACAGATCTCTGTTAGTGAAACATTTACAAAGATGGCGGCCCAGCCAGCAACAGGAAGTGGAAGGTGGATCATGGGAGAATAATTAACATTTGGTGTAAACTTTATTCAACGAGTCTCTTCAAGCCAGAACTAAGAACAACTTTTTGACCGGATGGTTGACTAAACATGCGCTGTTTGGCATGCGCGCGGCTTATAATTATAGCTTTTGTTCTAAACCAGTTCAAGTAATGCGGGTATTCACGAATTCAGGAAGGAAAAACAGTTTTTAAAAAATTCTTGAAAACAGGAAGTTGTGGGATGTGGTGTTGAGCAGGTGTTATAGAAATTGGGGACTTTAAGGCATCGGTCACGTGGTGTTGATCAGGTGTTATAGAAATTGGGGACTTTAAGGCATCGTTCAACAAAATGGGGGGGGGGGTTGACACTGCAATCAGGCTTATAAAAAGGCTTATAAGACATCGGTCACGTGGTGTTGAGCAGGTGTAATATATAAGGGGACTTTAAGGCACCGGTCACGTGGTGTTGACCAGGTGTTATATATAAGGGGACTTTAAGGCATCGGTCACGTGGTGTTGACCAGGTGTTATATATAAGGGGACTTTAAGGCACCGGTCATGATGGCTCATTAAGAGAGGAAAAGAAAATAGAATTGATGAATTGAATTGTGTCAGGGGAAGTAATTCATGTGATAATTGGTGATAGTTGGAACAGTTTTTCTTCAGACGTCCGAAACGTCATGACGTCACGCCACTCATCCCACCAGGCGTACCTGGCATCACCCGCCACTATCCACCCAGACATCAGTGACATCACGTGACCACACATACCTTACGCACCGCAGAACATCAACAAAAACAACAGGCAACACTGACTAACAGCAGTGCTGTGAGCAACGCTCAAAACAACGCGTTTAAACTCGTGTGTTTAAAAAATGTGTTGCAGTTATCCCTGTGAGACAACGCTACGTGGCAAGTCGAATTTTTTTCGTTGCTGTCAGTGTGGCCATAAAACATGCGTCTCCTTACATGGCATCCACTAAAGAAAATATTTATAAACTAGAACAAATTCAAAAAAGAGCTGCCAGATTCATTACTGGAGAATATTCAAAACTGACAAAAGTAACACCATTAGTTAAATCTATAAACCTTGAAACACTAGAGGATAGAAAATCAAGAGTAAATTAGTAATTATACATAAAGCAATTAATTCTAATTTAGAAATACAATACAAAGATAACTTAATAGAACCCTCAGATAGACATAAGGACAAAAACACCTTTCTTATCCCGTATACAAGAACAAACACATACAAGTTTTCTTTCTTTCCGTCCGGTATTCGGGCGTGGATTGTGTTGCCAGAAGAAACCAGGAAAGACAACACTTTATTGTCGTTAAAAACTCTAATAATTATACAGGGCTAAACACAAACCATAGATATATGTAGGACGCAATAATCTTATGTACAGAAGGAGCGACTGTAATATATAAGGTAAGACAATATGTAATCCCGCGAAAATATTGTTCAGCTACTGGCACAGTTCTTACTAAATCTCTCATAGTGACCTATTTTTCGTTGCGGATACTGAAAACCAAAATTTGCTTGATAATGTTGAGGTTTTGGAAGCCCTGTAAGGTCAGAAGTTATTTATTTCTGCACTGAAAATCCCGATTTGTGATAGCGGTTCTCAAATTAGAAGGGCTTCTTAATAAATATTGAGATAATAGAAAATCTGTCGTTGGAGAACTTAATGGCGACCCTTGAGAATACCGAGATCTGCTTGCTGACATTGCCGACGACTCTTTGCTAAAGTTGATGTTGACGGGGAATATTTATGGACGTGCTCAGCTGATAGCGTCACTCCTGGCTAAATTAGCCCCATGTTTTGGCTATTTATAGAAGTGTTAAGCTGATAGTGTAAACACTGGCTAAATTAGCCCCATTCGTTGGCTATTTATAGAGGTGTTAAGCTGATTGAGTTAAAGGGCTCTGTAAATTACGTGAAATCTGTAATCACAAGTCCTAATGTTCACTAATATTTTGAGTAGCAATGGATCTAAAACTGTTGAGTGTATTAAAAGCTGTACACAACTTCCTGAAAGTGATATTTCCTGAACAATAAATATTTAATGTTTGGTCGGAGATTTAATCGGAAACATTAAGTGAGGGGAAAATCCTGTGAATCATTTGAGCTGTTGAGATTCTTTCGGAGTCCTATAGAGAAAATGGTGGATCCAATGAGCGAGATGAAAGAATAAGTAAAGTCATTTGTTACAGTCATGTGAATGTGATAGATATCTTATAGTGATAAGGATGTGATAATAAAGTGCATGTGACAGATATGTTATAGTGATAAGGATGTGATAGTAAAGTGAATGTGACAGATATGTTGTAGTGATAAGGATGTGATAGTAAAGTGGATGTGACAGAGATGTGACAGGAAAGAAATGTGACGACGGTGAAGATTTGATAGTTTGGAGGTTTCTCGGTAAAAGAAATGTGACAGCTAAAAAAAAAAAAAAAAAATAAACTCAACAATTATCCGCTGTTTTCAAAACGAAATCCAACTAGATGACCGGTCCAACTAGATGACCGGTCCAACTAGATGACCGGTACAACTAGATGACCGGTACAACTAGATGACCAGTACAACTATATGACCGGTACAACTATATGACGGGTACAACTAGATGACGGGTACAACTAGATGACCGGTACAACTAGATGATGGGTACAACTAGATGACCGGTACAACTAGATGTCCGGTACAACTAGATGTCCGGTCCAACTAGATGACCGGTCCAACTATATGACCGGTCCAACTAGACGACCTGTCCAACTAGACGGCCGGTACAACTAGATGTCCGGTCCAACTAGATGACCGGTCCAACTAGATGACCGGTATAACTAGATGACCGGTATAACTAGATGACCGGTATAACTAGATGACCGGTCCAACTAGATGACCGGTACAACTAGATGATCGGTCCAACTATAGATGACCAGTACAACTAGATGACCGGTCCAACTAGATGACCGGTCAAACTAGACGACCGGCCCAACTAGATGACCGGTCCAACTAGATGACCGGTCAAACTAGATGACCGGTTCAACTAGATGACCGGTCCAACTAGATGACCGGTCAAACTAGACGACCGGCTCAACTAGATGACCGGTCAAACTAGACGACCGGCCCAACTAGATGACCGTCCAGTGGGAATGACCTCGACCACAATTTCCACGAGAATTAACAACAATCAGGCTGTAATCTTTGAAAGTATAAATATTTGGCCTACTTAAATATTGTGATGGTTATACAATCAGATTAATTGTTATTGAAATAGAAGAATGATTGTCGCAAAGGTGAATCTGGTATTAAGTTAGAAAAGCACGTTTTTTTTCATTATGAATATTTCATTGGCTCTTATTACTTGATCCGTGTTGGGGAAAATTTAAAAAAAGTTATAAACGGATATTAAAGAAGTGAAATAAAAAGTGGCTCTAAGTCTGTCATCCTTCTGTCTCACATGGTGAAATCTGACAAAGTGATGTCTTACATAGTGAAATCTTACATAGAGATGTCTTACATAGTGAAATCTTACATAGAGATGTCTTACATGGTGATATCTGACATAGTGATGTCTTACATGGTGATATATGACATAGTGAGGTCTTACATACAGCCGTGTGACGTAAAGCTGTCTGACATACAGCCGTGTGACGTAAAGCTGTCTGATGTACATCCGTGTGACGTAAAGCTGTCTGATATACAGCCGTGTGACGTAAAGCTGTCTGATGTACAGCCGTGTGACGTAAAGCTGTCTGATGTACAGCCGTGTGACGTAAAGCTGTCTGATGTACAGCCGTGTGACGTAAAGCTGTCTGATGTACATCCGTGTGACGTAAAGCTGTCTGATATACAGCCGTGTGACGTAAAGCTGTCTGATGTACAGCCGTGTGACGTAAAGCTGTCTGATGTACAGCCATGTGACGTAAAGCTGTCTGATGTACAGCCGTGTGACGTAAAGCTGTCTGATGTACAGCCGTGTGACGTAAAGCTGTCTGATGTACAGCCGTGTGTCGTAAAGCTATCTGAAGTACAGCCGTGTGACGTAAAGCTGTCTGAAGTACAGCCGTCTGACGCAAAGCTGTCTGAAGTACAGCCGTGTGACGTAAAGCTGTCTCGCCTAGTCTACAGTCATCTGACGCTTTATTTAGCTGGCTATTTATTTAGCAGGCTATTTATTTAGCGCACACTACAAAGATATCTCTGATCCAGGCGAAAATTTAAAACAACTTACCAATGTATTTAAGTCTGTTTGTCCTTAGCGTATTATGTTCGCTGCTTTTTTCTTTAAATTCTTATTTTTTTAAATTCTCAAACTATTTCAGTTTTACTGTTTAAGAGATTTCAATTTTTTTTGTAAATGCCAACTTTTGTGGTTGGAATGATAGTCCAAAAAAAAAATCGCTCTATTGACGTCATTCAATTGTGTAGTCGAACGAACTTGGTAATAAACGTCATTTTTAGTGACTTGAGAGGGCCAAATGAGAGTTTTAATGACGTTCATTAGCCAAACAGGTTCTCCCGTTGGTGATCTCATTGCTAGGGTCTGGGGGCGGGCGNCAATAACCAACCTGGATAAACAACAGGCCGGGTTACAGGGGCGCAGGCCAGAAATGTGCCACGTACCTGGCAGGCCAATAGTGTTATCGGCGGGAATCGAAATAAACCAATGGCTGACAGTTTGAAATTATTCGAGTCATTTGATCTAGCTAAAGAAAATTACGCGCAAGTTTTTTTGTTTATTATTTTTATTATTTTATTTATCATTATTTATTTATTTTATTTTTTGAGGTTGGGGCGTTGGAGGTTGGGACTTTAGTTACGTTTGAAAGAGAAAAAAATATATAATGTTATGGCACGAATTGTCCCAGATGTCACTGCCTCTCCTTTGGCATCACTTACATCAAGTAAATTAATTTGAGCAATGGTCCTCAAAACATTGACGCGGTATGCGAGCAAGACGTTTCAGGTGCCCGTATGTATATGGAATGTTTGTGGGCTTTCGAGAATCTTAATTTTGCCATTTTGTTTACTGCAGGTAAACTGATCAACAAGATAGATTTAAAAAATGACATGTGAACACGTTACATAGTATTGATTTCAAAGACATCTACTGTGATGGTCACAATATGAAAGCAAGTCAAAAGAATCTATTTAATGGTCGGCCTAAACACAAGACGCTCGAAACTTAATTCAGTACATAGGCTAGAAGTCGATAGGCCAGAGCTGCACAGCATCGTGTGTTATTGAATCAGTGGATATCACATTTATTATTGGATCGCTGGATAGCACATTTATTATTGGATCAGTGGATAGCACATTTATTATTTGATCGGTGGATAGCACATTTATTATTGAATCAGTGGAAATCCCATTTATTATTTGATCGGTGGATAGCACATTTATTATTGGATCAGTGGATATCACATTTATTATTGGATCGCTGGATAGCACATTTATTATTGGATCAGTGGATAGCACATTTATTGTTGGATCAGTGGATAGCACATTTATTATTGGATCAGTGGATATCACATTTATTGTTGGATCAGTGGATATTACTTGTGTTATGGAATCAGCGGACATCCCAAGTGCTCCCAAGTGCTCCCAAGTGCTCCCAAGTGATCCCAAGTGATCCCAAGTGATCCCAAGTGATCCCAAGTGATCCGCTATGCAGGCCTTGTCCTAAATTTCTCCAGCATCTAATAGATTCAATGAAAGACCGTGACGCTTGGTTACATAGTGATTTGAAAAATCTGACCGATCGATAAAAACTAGACAATTCAACGGGTCTGACGTATTGATCTCATGCTAGACTACATGGTTAACTATCGATTGTTCTCTTAGTGGGCTGTGTGTGTCGGTCTATATCTGAGTGTCCGAGACTATGTCATGTGTGTGTGTCATCATGGATGTGTCTCTCGGTCTATATCTGAGTGTCCAAGACTATGTCATGTGTGTGTCGATTTATATCTGAGTGTCCGAGACTATGTCATGTGTGTGTGTCATCATGGCTGTGTCTCTCGGTCTATATCTGAGTGTCCAAGACTATGTCATGTGTGTGTCGTTCTATATCTGAGTGTCCAAGACTATGTCATGTGTGTGTCGTCATTGCTGCGTGTGTCGTTCTATATCTAAGTGTCCGAGACTATGTCATGTGTGTGTCATCATGGCTGCGTGTGTCGTTCTATATCTAAGTGTCCGAGACTATGTCATGTGTGTGTGTCATCATGGCTGCGTGTGTCGTTCTATATCTAAGTGTCCGAGACTATGTCATGTGTGTGTGTCGTCATGGCTGCGTGTGTCGTTCTATATCTGAGTGTCCGAGACTATGTCATGTGTGTGTGTCATTGCTGCGTGTGTCGTTCTATATCTGAGTGTCCGAGACTATGTCATGTGTGTGTGTCATCATGGATGTATGTGTCGGTCTATATCTGAGTGTCCAAGACTATGTCATGTGTGTGTCGGTCTATATCTGAGTGTCCGAGACTATGTCATGTGTGTGTGTCATCATGGTTGTGTGTGTCATTCTATATTTGAGTGTCCAAGACTATGTCATGTGTGTGTCGATCTATATCTGAGTGTCCGAGACTATGTCATGTGTGTGTGTCATCATGGCTGTGTGTGTCGTTCTATATCTGTGTGTCCGAGACTATGTCATGTGTGTGTGTCATCATGGGTGTGTGTGTCGTTCTATATCTGTGTGTCCGAGACTATGTCATGTGTGTGTGTCATCATGGCTGTGTTTCCGAGAGTTTTTCATGTGTGTGTCATCATAGAGGTTTGTCCGATAAAATAATCTTTTCTTTTTCTTTTTTGGTTCTTTTAAGTTCTTGACATAACATTTTATTAATTTAAAACTCAAATATTACAATAAACATATTCTAGCTTTATACAACGAATGGGAGACTGTAGAACAACAACAACAAAAAAACAACTAAAAATCATGTTAAGCCTGGTCCCTATTGGAATTCAGGACGTGTTAGCGCATTTTCGTATTATGTATCAGTACTTATGTTAGATATCAGCATTATGTAGTTATCAGTAATTGTGTTTAGATTTTAGACATATTTTTATGAATTTTCTTGTGTAATGAATATACCTGACATTTTTTTTTATTTAAAAGTCATTTCTTTACATTTTAAAAATTTTTATTTTCTCTTTAATCTAACTACAAGTCACCACAAATGATGACGTAAAGCTCTCTAAACTTTTACACATATTCTAATGACGTCAACTAAAAAAAAAAACTAATTCTTTTGCACGCTTTCGCACCACTCTTCAATGCTTGAAAAACTATGTATTCGACTTCCGGCAATGGCGGCCGTTCCCTGCGCTAGTGTTACCTCTCGATTCGAAATATTTTTTGGTAGTTTTAACGGTGTTTTTTAACGGATTGAGTAACTGAGTGTTGATACACAAATGGCAGGTCAGGACATACAAAAAACATACATACCTCATGGGTCTAGGACTTATGGATGCTGAGATCAAAGGTGATGACGGACGGACGGACGGACAAAACGGGTGCAATAGCGCATTCGACTTCTCGAAAATGCGCTAACAAACTATGACATTTCCCATCCATAAAACGTAGAAGTTTAACTCTGTTTGGCTTCCGGGTGATTAACATTTGGTGCAGGGGCAGAGATCAGATCAACGCCCAGCCATGTTTGCAAAGGTGGGGATGGGGGAAATCAAGCATCCAGCGGCGTATTCCTTGATTACTTTATTTAAATTATTAAACAATTGATACCTCCCCCCCCCCCAGAAGTTTATAAGTTTAATACATTCTCTGCCCTATCAAAGTCTACGCCCTCGCGTGTGTGTACATCACACAGCCGAGTCCAGTTACATCTGCTGGTCAAGGGAGGAGCTAAGAGACCAAAAAACAAGAGATGAAAATATTTGGGGGCTTCTAACGATAGCTTTAGCTCGCGACAAGCTAATGACGGGACAACGAAGCTAGTATATATAGCCGCGTCTTACATTCGTCACAAGACTCTAGACTTTAGACTCTAGACTATAGACTATAGAATCTAGACTCTAGACTATAGAATCTAGACTATAGAATCTAGACTCTAGACTCTAGACCAGGGATGCCCAAACTTTTTGCATGGTGGGCCATATTCCTTTATGCAAAGATATTCGCGGGCCGGGTTAAAATAATATTATAAAAATGACATAGTTTGATGAGTTTTTATTGTAAAATTTTAATGTGAATGGTGAAACTGAGATCTTGAATGCAGTAAGTGGTGAGGTCAGGCTCAATGCTATGGTTTTGATGCGCATGATATCACGTAGTTGAGAGTCACTTATTCTCGTCCTCACACAGATCTTGTTAAAATTCATAACTCAAAATGTCTGCTTACACAAGTATGTCGAGCCAAACAAGCTAAGCATTTTTTAAAAAACAAATGTTCGAATTCCTTTTAATCTCTCTTTAACCATGAAGCTCACTCTAAAAGTTCAAGAGAAGAAATTGTCTGCTGCGACATTCAGCATCAGTTTGCAGCTCAATTAATTCCCGCTGCAGATTGCCTGCAGTATTATCAAAATCTAAAGAGAAATATGAAGATTCAACAAAAACAACCATGTTTATCTTTTCAATAGTTAGTAAGTCATGAAAGCGTCTTTGAAATTCATCAGCAAAGGATGTGATATCTGCATCATACCTATGCATTTGCCAATTGAAGCTTCTTTCTGATAAACTTGTCAAGATTTCCTGCAGTGAGGGGAAATGTGTGGATTAGACTGCATTTGAAAAAGTTCCCTTTGAAAAAGTTGCAGCTTGTTCCCAAAGTCCTTGATGTGTGAATATAATTGGCTTACCACTGCATTGTGCCCTTGGAGAACTGTGTTAAGAAGGTTTATTTGTCTTTTCACATAAACCGATAATGCAAACTATGCAAGACAAGCATCAGATAGTTCTGGAAATGGTTTTTCCTTATCTTCCATGTGCTGCCCAATTTCTTTTTTAATGTGTAGATGCGCTGAAGTGCTGTCCCCCGACTAAACCATCTTATATAATTGTCATACATAACATATTTGTATTCTCTCTGTATGTCAAGAAGACACTAAAACTGTCTGTGAAACAGGGTTTTAGAAAACAAATAGAGATCATATCCTTTATCACTTGCTTAAGGACACGATAACATGAAAGGTGTTTAGCACAAAGAACTTCTTTATGTGTGAAGTTTACAGTGAAGTTTAAAAACTTTGCCAGCCTCACTAAGCTGACTTTGTTACAGACAAGTTTTGCTAGTCAACTATGCTCACGAGTCATGGCGATAGCCATAAGCAATAAATAAATATATCGTTTACTTGGTAATTTAACGTCACAGACAGCAGAACAAACAGAACCAAATACATTTGTTCCCCTTGTCAGCCTTTAAGACTGAAGTCTAGTAATTGGTAAACAATACAATGTTATCGACTTTTGCCATCCTTTGACGTTATCAAAACGGTAAAAATTGTCGACTTTTCTTATATTTAATGTTGCTAAAAAATAATACGTTAGTTAATTAATTATTTCAGATGAGGTCGCGGGCAAGTAAAAATTGCTTCGCGGGCCGATTTTGGCCCGCGGGCCGCACTTTGGGCATCCCTGCTCTAGACTATAGACTATAGAATCTAGACTATAGACTGTAGACTATAGAATCTAGACTATAGACTCTAGACTATTCACTTCGCTAAACAATTTATTTGTCCCTTTACTGTTAACTTCTTATTCGTGAGCCACCATACTTTAAAAAAAGTGTTACACAAGTCAGGAAAAGTTGCCTAGCCTTAAGAAATGAAGTGTTATAAGGTATTTGAAACAGAGACTGGTGAACAAATACAAGTGAGGCATAGTAGTGGTTAAATGAAAGTTTTCATCCTTTTAATATGTACCTCACTGTTAACCATTTAAAGTCGTTTAACGAGAAGACATTTTTAGTATAGGAAACCAAAAGTACAAAGAAAAAGCAAATAGACGCAGTTTTTTATCCATATATTTTTGTGACTAGGCATTTTCACTATTGTGACCGAGTGCCGGGTTATAATACTGGACTGATGTTCTAGTGTTGGGTTATAGTAATGGACAGATGGTCTTGTGTTGGGTTATAATACTGGTCAGATGGCCTAGTGTTGGGTTGTAATACTGGACAGATGGCCTAGGGTTGGGTTATAGTACTGGACAAATGGCCAAGATCCCGGTCATCGCACTTTTTAAAAACTTAAAAGTGCAATTAACTATTCGACCTTGACATATTGAGGAGGTGGAACAACTCTGCGTGATCGTGAGATGAAGATGAGGAGTTACGGTTCCTGAATGCAGTTAACTGTGGTTTAGTTGATCAATGTTTTAAATAGGTTATTCCCCTTTCATTTGGTGTGTTATTCCACCCCCCCCCTCTGCGTGTCTGTCTCTCGTTGTTGGTCAGTCAAACTGTATTTCTCTGTGTGTCCGCCTCTTGTTGTTGGTCAGTCAGACTGTGTCTCTCTCTGTGTGTCCGTCTCTTGTTATTGGTCAGTCAGACTGTGTCTCTCTCTGTGTGTCCGTCTCTTATTTTTGGTCAGTCAGACTGTGTCTTTCTCTGTGTGTCCGTCTCTTGTTATTGGTCAGTCAGACTGTGTCTTTCTCTGTGTGTCCGTCTCTTGTTGTTGGTCAGTCAGACTGCGTCTCTCTCTGTGTGTCCGTTTCTTGTTGTTGGTCAGTCAGACTGTGTCTCTCTCTGTGTGTCCGTTTCTTGTTGTTGGCCAGTCAGACTGTGTCTCTCTCTCTCTCTCTCTCTCTCTCTCTCTCTCTCTCCCCTCTCTCTCTCGATCTATTTTTCTCTCACAATGAATCCACTTTTCGTCATGTATCAGTAAAAATGACACAGTACTTTTGTAACACACAGTACTTATGTAACACACAGTGCTTATGTAACACTCAGTGCTTATGTAACACACAGTACTTATGTAACACACAGTGCTTATGTAACACACAGTGTTTATGTAACACATAGTGCTTATGTAACACACAGTATTTATGTAACACACAGTGCTTATGTAACACTCTGTACTTATGTAACACACAGTACTTATGTAACACATGGTACTTATGTAACACACAGTACTTATGTAACACATGTTACTTATGTAACACACAGTGCTTATGTAACAAATAGTGCTTATGTAACACACAGTACTTATGTAACACACAGTGCTTATGTAACACTCAGTACTTTTGTAACACATGGTACTTATGTAACACACAGTGCTTATGTAACAAATAGTGCTTATGTAACACACAGTACTTATGTAACACACAGTGCTTATGTAACACTCAGTACTTTTGTAACACACGGTACTTATGTAACACACAGTACTTATGTAACACACGGTACTTATGTAACACATGGTACTGATGTTACACACGATAATACTATTCTTTGTGACTCAAAGCTTTTCGGTCAATGCTCCCTTTTTACAGGATACACACTCTAACTCCCTCCTCTCTCTTTCTATTGCTCTCTCCCTCTCTATCTTTATTAATTTCTTTCCAACCTGTTCTAAGTAAAACCCGTATTTCACAGTCCAGGGTTTTTCTTCCCATTGACAGCGAGACTAACCAAGGCCACCAACTTGAACGGTTATTTCTTGGTAAGATTTAAAGAGAGACCTATTCGATCCCACGTAATATTTGAACATGTTGGAAACAGTATTTGGAATGAAAGATCAAAGATATATAGGATATTATTTTGAGTTATTATCTCTCTCTCCAATCACTTGACGTCATTTTTTCTACAATCTCTTGATGTCATTGATTCTGCAATATACTGACGTGATTCGTTCTGCAAGCAAGGGACGTTATTTGTACTGCAAGCAAGGGACGTGATTCGTTCTGCAAGCAAGGGACGTTATTTGTACTGCAAGCAAGGGACGTGATTCGTTCTGCAAGCAAGGGACGTCATTATTCATTCAATACCTTTACTTCCGTTCTCATTTTATTCTGTTAAAGTCATTCTCCCTCAAATACCTTTACTTCCTTTCTGGTAAAGCCATTCTCCCTCACATACCTTTACCTCCTTTCTCCTTTCATTATGTTAAAGCCATTCTCCCTCCTATATCTTGACGTCATATTTCCTTAACTCTCTCCAATGTCTTTGATAATTGATACCCATTTCTATTCGCTCTATCCCCGACCACTCTGTGTCCTCCAGTTCTATGATAAACACAATCTAACTCTGATGTTGTTGGCTATTCGCTACCCACTCTCATCGATAAAACCCTTACCAACATGACGTCACGCCATGGCTAGCGATGCAGTGTGGTTAATTTCCGCTTCTCCGGCCCCGTTCATTCTTTCATGTCGTCAGCCCAGAGCGGAAATGAGCTATCTTTTCTGAGAATATAAAGGACGCGTGAATCAGTTTTATTTACTGGATTTTCACGCACAATCTTTTTTCAAAATTCATTTCCCCCACTAATGTTGCAGCAGTGGATCTAGTTTGGCATTTTCTCTAAAAGACGCATCAACGTCATGGCTGCTATTTCAGCTACCTGTCTTTTGTGCAAGGTCAATATCAAACGACATCTGACCGGTGTAAGAACAACAAACGGTTGCTGACCGGTGTAATAACAACAAATAGCTACTGACCGGTGTAAGAACAGCAAATAGTTGCTGACCGGTGTAAGAATAACAAATAGTTGCTGACTGACCAGTGTAAGAACAGCAAACAGTTGCTGACCGGTGAAAGAACAGCAAACAGTTGCTGACCGGTGTAAGAACAGCAAATAGTTGCTGACCGTTGTAAGAACAACAAATAGTTGCTGACTGACCGGTGTAAGAACAACAAACAGTTGCTGACCGGTGTCAGAACAACAAACAGTTGCTGACCGGTGTAAGAACAGCAAACGGTTGCTGACCAGTGTAAGAACAACAAACAGTTGCTGACCGGTGTAAGAACAGCAAACGGTTGCTGACTGGTGTAAGAACAGCAAACAGTTGCTGACCGGTGTAAGAACAGCAAACGGTTGCTGACTGGTGTAAGAACAGCAAACAGTTGCTGACCGGTGTAAGAACAACAAACAGTTGCTGACCGGTGTAAGATAAACAAACAGTTGCTGACCGGTGTAAGAACTGCAAACAGTTGCTGACCGGTGTAAGATCAACAAACAGTTGCTGACCGGTGTAAGAACAGCAAACAGTTGCTGACTGGTGTAATAACAGCAAACAGTTGCTGACTGGTGTAAGAACAGCAAACAGTTGCTGACCAGTGTAAGAACAACAAACAGTTGCTGACCGGTGTAAGACCAACAAACAGTTGCTGACCGGTGTAAGAACAGCAAACAGTTTCTGACTGGTGTAAGAACAGCAAACAATTGCTGACCGGTGTAAGAACAACAAACAGTTGCTGACCGGTGTAAGAACAGCAAACAGTTGCTGACCGGTGTAAGACCAATAAACAGTTGCTGACCGGTGTAAGATCAACAAACAGTTGCTGACCGGTGTAAGACCAACAAACAGTTGCTGACCGGTGTAAGAACAGCAAACAGACGCCGTCCGTGGTTGTAGCTTCAAACGATTGCTAACCGTTTGTCCGAGCATATAACAGTTGCTTGCCTTTGTCCGATAATCAAACAGTCTATGACCGTGGTAAAAAATGTCATCTGGTGACGCCAGTGTAGCTATCGACCACAATTGATGAATGTATTTCTTGAGGCGTCCAAAGGAGAAGTAAGTATATTGTTTTATCTGAGGCCTTGCGATGGACGGTTGTTTCAGAATGAGCTGACCGTGCGGTAGGAGCATAAACTGATCCATATCCTTGTTCTGGAAATGTGTCGTTGAGTCTCTTGACTAGACAATGACTAGAATGGGCTTGACTAGACAATGACTAGACTTGACTGGACAATGGTCCATAAACGTGTCTGTTTCCTTGCCACCAGCAGATCCCGCCGGCTGTTTTGTCTCCACCTTGGGGCCCAAAGATGTAAACGTGTAGCTCTTATAATGTTATTATCCGCATGCTTACATAAAGGCTTGAGAACCCTTAGACAAACGCTCCGGCCTTGAGGGCCACTGTCGCCAAGTTGAGGACCACTGTCACAAAGTTGAGGAACAATGTCGCCAAGTTGAGGGCCACTGTCGCCAAGTTGAGGGCCACTGTCGCCAAGTTGAGGGCCACTGTCGCCAAGTTCAGGGCCACTGTCGCCAAGTTGAGGGCCACTGTCACCAAGTTCAAGGCCACGTCCGTCCCGCCCGCACAGTAGATACAGGAATCGTTGCCGCCCAGCATCCATCCGGCCCGTGCCCACTACGTCAACCCACCCCGGGCTCAGAGATCGTTAATAGCGGACGTAAGTGTTGACCACTTTGTCACTGAAACAAACTGACCACTGGGCAGCTTCCTTGGGTGGAAGGGTGCCAGGATGGTTTGTTGAAATAAGAAATCTCCGTCATCTTGAGCAGGGAGGTGGGGATATAGAGCCTCCGATGGTCAGTGTTTGACCAACACAATTTTGTGTGGCTTACATAACATCAGCTGGACAGAAGCCTGTCAATGGTTTCAAATATCTGTCAACGGTTTCAAATATCTGTCAACGGTTTCAAATATCTGTCAATGGTTTCAAATATCTGTCAACGGTTTCAAATATCTGTCTACGGTTTCAAATATATGCTGTGAAATAAATCTGTAAACGGGAAATAAAATACGATCTCGACAAACTACCATATATATTGATATTGATACATCTTTTTTCTCTAAAAATGAAACAGAAAACGCAAACAAACAAACAAAGAAAGTCTTTGTTCTTTGAATGAACACTAAAAGGAAGCATAACTCCTCTGCCAAAAAATAAGATTTGACTGCATAGAAATGAAAGACGCTACGTTAGTTTTTACTATAAAAAAACACCCCTGCCCTGTCCATATTTTTGCTTTGAAATACGCCGACATTAGGTTTGAGGCCAGCTAATGTCGTTAATCTCCCCCATCACCCCCCCCCCGACAGATTGATGTTTACATATTGTATTCTATAGCTTTACAGTAAAAATGATATAGTTACGTAGTCTGACCTTGAGATCTGAAGGTGCTATTAGTTTGACTTTAGGAACTGGAGGTGCTTATTAGTTTGACATTGGGATCTGGAGGTGCTTATTAGGTTGACAAGTAATCGGACAAAAACTTCGTCTTATTGATTATTTTCTATCATCAAAATTTAGTTGTATTAGTTGTCCAGTATAACGTGACACGCAATTCTCCCTGTAAGCTGCGCGGCTGTACAGATATGTGACCAAAGCCGCGTTTTAAATTAGAAAAACGCACAGCAATTTTTCATAAGACTGATACAATTATATGTTGAGAAGGGGAGGGGGGGAGATAGGAGTGTGATATCAAAAAAACAAACAAACAAACAAACAAAAATGACGCTGTGAAACGTTCACAACGTTCACACCATAATTTGATTGTTATGTTGAACAGACCAACGGACCATTACAGACCTGGCGGTTAAGATGCAGGTAACGAATATCACTAGCAAACATTGAGTTTATCTAAAGAAAGATTTGGTAAGGCGAGGTGTTGACGTCATTCCACACGAAGTTTGACAATTTTTTAAATATCTTATCTTATCATATCTAAGATATACAGACGCTCCTTCTATGCAGAAGATAATTGCGTCCACAGACCATGACAGATGATATTTTGGCAAGTGATGCAGCGGTCACAGGCCACGGCTTTAGGGGTTCCACGCATTAACCCAGCCGCCTAACTGTTGTCTGGTTAGGTACCCATTCAGAGCTGGGTGACTCGGGGAATCCTCACGCCCCGGGAACAAATCCTCGCCTTCGCGTGGATTCGAGCTCGTGACCATCGGTACGACAGTCGAGCGTGCTACGACTCGACCACGACTACTTTCGTTCCTGTTTGTCTGTCCACAAAATTTCAAATTTTCCAACGTAAAATTAAACCATCTCTAATGGTACTGAAGATCTCGAAACTTTACCACAGATAGATCTGGAGGACAATGCATTGTATCTAAATTTCAGATTGATCGATTTTTTAAAGTTTATCTCTATATAGCATATGCATTCTTCTGCTGTTGTTGACATTCACGTTCCACATGAGTTCACCCCGTGACCTAATTCCCGTGGTATTAAAACGTTGGGCGGGCGCTTATGAGGTGTTTGGTATAAAAATAGAGGTAAAAAAGATTTTAATTAGAAAAGTTTTTATAAGTGGTCTAAAAAGAAGAAACTAAATTAAAACTTATAAGTTAAGTACTTTGGTTTAAACTGATTAAAAACGTTTGGCTAGTGCATCAAAATCCTATCATATTTTAGAAATACACCTCAAAGATAAGTGTTTGGTATAGAAATTACAGATTTATAACTTTAAAGGCAAAAGAGAGAGCTATCAGGTAGAGAATGAGTGAACTGCATATGTTAAACCACATAAGCACACGCCTCACGTTTTTAGTCATATTAAATCAAAGTTCTTGAACTTATAAGTTTTAATTTATTTTCTTCTTTTTAGTCCACTTATAAAAACGTGGTTTTAAAAAAATCGTTCTCTACCTCTATTGTACTTACTTTCAATTATTATATTTTGAGAACCCTACTTATGTTGATCTGTATGCTGACAACATCTAAGCTCATTCCGTGACAGCTTCTCACCCTCACTCTCGTGATGTGACATATTACAACCTGTCGGGGCCTCGGCGATGTTGTGTATCCACGAGGGGGTGTGGGAAGGCGGCGCGTTATTCTTGATGGGGTGTGAACAGATGGCGTGAGAACCAGGGGCGGGCTCTGAGAGGGGCACGCGATGTTAGAAACACAATTTCATGAGAACCAGGGGCGAGTGTTCTGAGAGGGGCACGCGATGTTAGAAACACAATGTCATGAGAACCAGGGGCGGGCTATAGAACCAGGGGCGGGCTATGAGAGGGGCACGCGATGTTAGAATCACAATGTCATGAGAACCAGGGGCGGGCTCTGAGAGGGACACGTGATGTTAGAAACACAATGTCATGAGAACCAGGGGCGGGCTATAGAACCAGGGGCGGGCTATAGAACCAGGGGCGGGTTCTGACACGCAGTGCTAGAAACACAATGTCATGAGAACTTGACGGGCTGTGAGAGGGACACGCGAAGATAGAAACACAATTAAATCTAGTGAAACCTTAAGTCCTTCCTGGGGAAGATTTGTGAGTGGAACAGATGTCATTGAATCGTCTGGTAGATACCATTGTTAACTGTATACATGTGGGATGATATGGATATATATCCAGGATCTATGACGTGTTGTATCCACATGTGATGGTTGGGTTACATCAAAGTCTGATCTATGCTCATTTAGAGTTTGTGATGAGGTGGTTGTATATACTGGTTTCTTTCCCCCACCACTCAGCCACACAACAACCTACTGGTTTCCCACCAGTAAGCCACACAATGCCCTACTTGTTTCCCACCACTCAGCCACACAATACCCTACTTGTTTCCCACCACTCAGCCACACAATGCCCTACTTGTTTCCC
>MUZC01004819.1:266443-281958 GCA_002072015.1 Radix auricularia | reverse complement strand
CACCTATTAAAGACATGTGTCACACAGTTAGATCACCTATTACAGACATGAGTCACACAGTTAGATCACCTATTACAGACATGTGTCACACAGTTAGATCCCCTATTACATACATGTGTCACACAGTTAGATCACCTATTACAGACATGTGTCACACAGTTAGATCACCTATTACAGACATGTGTCACACGGTTACATTACCTATTACAGACATGGGTCACACAGTTACATTACTTATTACAGACATGTGTCATACAGTTAGATCACCTATTACATACATGTGTCACACAGTTAGATCACCTATTACAGACATGGGGCACACAGTTATATCACCTATTACAGAAATGTGTCACACAGTTAGATCACCTATTACATACATATTCACACAGTTAGATCACCTATTACAGACATGGGGCACACAGTTAGATCACCTATTACAGACATGTGTCACACAGTTAGATCACCTATTACAGACATGTGTCACACTGTTAGATCATCTATTACAGACATGGGGCACACAGTTAGATCACCTATTACAGACATGTGTCACACATTTAGATAACCTATTACATACATGGGGCACACAGTTTGATCACCTATTACAGACATGGGGCACACAGTTAGATCACCTATTACAGACATGTGTCACACAGTTAGATCACCTATTACTGACATGTGTCACACAGTTAGATCACCTATTACATACATGAGGCACACAGTTAGATAACCTATTACAGACATGTGGCACACAGTTAGTTCATCTTTTATAGATATGGGGCACACAGTTAGATCACCTATTACAGACATGAGGCCCACAGTTGAGGTAATACAGACATGGGTCACACAGTTAGTTTTTTTTTACTAAAGACATTTGTAGCACAGTTTTTTTTATTAAAGACATGGGGCACAAGGTTAGAAATGCGGCAAACAGTTCATATTTTACAATTTGTGGAACATAGTTAGTATATGTATTACAGACATGAGGCAAACAGTTCATCTATTGCAGAAATAGGTAACACAGTTAGTTAACCTTTTGCAGACATAGGGCACACAGTTAGTGCACCAAACACAGACATTGATCATACAATTTCTTCATTTATTACAGACATGGGGCACACAATTAGTTCACCTATTACAGACATTTGGCACAAAATTAGTTCAGCTATTACAGACAAAGGGAACACAGTTAGATCACCTATTATCCATATAGGGCACAGAGTTAGTTCACCTTTTATCCATACAGGGCACACAGTTAGTTCACCTATTATCCATATAGGGCACACAGTTCATCTATTACAGACATGGGGCACACAGTAAGTTCATGTCTTACAGAAAGCGGTACACAGTTCATGTATTACACAATGAGGCACACAGTTAGTTCATCTATTAAAGACATGGGCCACACAGTTATTTCATGTATTACATACATGGGTCACACAGTTAGTTCATCTATTACAGACATTGGCCAGACATTTAGTTCATCTATTACAGATATGGGGCATACAGTTAGTTCATCTATAACAGACATGGGGCAATCACTTAGTTTATGTGTTACAGATATGGGCCCAACAGTTCATATATTACAGACATGAGGCACACATTTAGTTCATCTATTACAGATATGAGGCACTCAGTTAGTTCATACCTTAAACCTTCAAACTCCTGGCCTGGACAGCCGAAGGCCGTTGTTAGGTGATAGATGCTAGTCACACATGATTACAGTCGCTGTACGGATCTTAGGCACAGCATTTAGTTGCAATGCCGATGATAAAACCAAAGTTCAAGTTGAGGGTTCGGTTACACCGAATCTACCGTTTCGTCCCCTTCAATTAGCTAGCAAAGCTACTTAGCGGAGTGGTTTTAGTGTCAAGAGCGCCAGCACGGATTAGCAAAATGTTTCGCTAGGAAATGGTTTGGACGCAGCTCTGAGGAAACCTTCCGGTGGGGGTAAACCCTAGAAAGGGCAGTGAGGATCTTCCACTTTGCTGCGATTCTAACCATTATACTAGTAAGCTTTACCGGGGTGGTGCCAAGTAATACTATGTTGATAGCGAGTCGTAGTAGGGAATTCCATCCCTCCCTCGGTAGACTCATTTAGTGGGAGGTGTTTTCGAACTAGTATCTTGGACGCCCAGGCGGCCGCTTGTAGCAGTGACCGCTCCGGGGCACTTCTCAGCCTTTACGTCCCTTAGGGGGCCAGAGGGCTGAGGGGGTTTTCCGGGAAGCCACATGAAGAGCGCAGGCTCGGGACTGCTGATTTTCTTTCACATGTAGGATTTTCAGTTATCTACGAGCCAACCCACCCCTTCTCTCCTCAATCTACCCCCAATTTGCAAAATATTATTTTAAAAAAAAACACGCAAAGATATTTTTTTAAAAATTAAAATAAACAACACCTCGTTTATTATTAAACTTTAACTCCACCCTTTCGACCCTGGGTTTGTTTGATTGCATTTTCCTAGAATGTTCTGGACGCTGTTAGTTATGAAACAGGTTTTTTTTTCTTATTAAATTTATATATACAGAACTTTCGAAAAGATTTTCTTTGTAAAGAGAAAGCAGGTTAGAATAGAAGAGAGAGACAGAGAATTCATCCTATCGCATGAGCAATGCTGGCCACGTTTTGTTGTTAATTTTCTACTGGTTTGCTGCAAAACGCCCACGCTATCATCTATTATGGGTAGTGTTAGACTTTTGACATTAGTAACTTAGTTGACGTTCGTTATTGTTATAAGTTAAGATTTACTAAGCTATACAAATTACTTCGAGTAACATGTTATCGTGCGGTAACTTGTTACTCTGTGGTGTAGCTTGGGGGCGGTCTGCCCCGGGCGGCACTCTTTCAAAGGGTGGCATTTGTGGGCATTTGAAAATTAAAACCATTTCCGAAAACCACCCCTTTTCTTTTGAAGGGGGAAAAACCATGGTAAAACAAAAAGGATCTTAATTTTGAGTTTTGATGAACGGATTTGTGCAACATTTGGTTTATTATTCAGTGGTAACTATTTGTTTTATTACACAGTGGTAACGATTTGTTTTATTACACAGTGGTAACTATTTGTTTTATTACACAGTGGTAACGATTTGTTTTATTACACAGTGGTAACGATTTGTTTTATTACACAGTGGTAACGATTTGTTTTATTACACAGTGGTAACGATTTGCTTTTAAATTTGAGCAGTATACGTCACATATGGTGCTTTTATAAGAAACCTTCTAAAAAAAACAACCGCTGGTACCAAAATATGTAATATTAATACCGCCATGACAGTTGTTTGCGTGGAATTTCAACATTCGCAGAATGATGCTCTAACAAGTAGCTAAATGACATGGTGGGTCAAATATTGCGTTTAACTTGCAAGTATTAAATTATGTTACTGTTTCAGGTTTCATGAAATTATTGGAAGGAAACTTATTAAAAGTTAAATTTACTTTGTTTTTATTGCATTAAAGTAGCACATATAGCTCGTGTTTTTTATTACAATACGGTTATTCATTTAAAATGGACAGTTATTCATTTTTCCTTTAAGGAACACCACAATAACATTATCCCGAAAAAGAAGCACTTAAAATTTTCAAGCGTCTATGAAAAAATTAACGTCTAATGTAACTAGTAACACGAGATCAGATGCTGGAATTTTACGCAGTTTAATGCAATCGTTTTCTTTTCTGTGGTATCTCAATTTATGGGAACCCGTCTTTTTTAAATTAATGCCAACTATGCAAACCCGTTTCATGGAACAAAGATATGTGCTATTACAGAACGCTGTTACAGAGAGTTGGGGATGTAATTATAAAAGAAAGTAAAAGAACGCGGTGATGAATTACATGTCCTTACAAGCAAATATTCGTGTATAATACCATGTTGCCAATTATATGAAGATTTTAAACATCAATAATTTTTTTTAATTTACATTGATAAAGGTTTTAATGGCTGGTCTTAGCAATTGTGGAACCTTATGCTGCTTAGTATGCGAAAGAATTGCTTGGGAGCCAGTTTGGATAGAGATAATGTATTAATAAGGATAATAAGTGAAAATTAAGATAGGTTTGGCCTACGAAAGCGCCGGGCCCACTGTGACCGCATAGGTTGTATGAGCCTTAGACCATCCCTTTTTGTACCTACACTACAAGAAGAGGCCTTATGTTAGAAAAAACGGAGTAAACCATATTCAACAGTGTAGATAGGAAAATTCTGTTTCCAGCATTGTAATTTTGCTAATAATCTTTTCTACGATTGCTTTCAGTGTATCTTGTTTTAAAAAGAGCTTCTCCAATCTGAAGTTTAAAAAAATATATTTGCGCCACAATAAGTGATTTTAGTTAACGAAATCGTGCAATATTGTCAATAAAAAAGATATTACAATTTAAATTTTGATAACATAATACACTATCTTTCGACTATGAAAGTTAGATAAGTAAGTAAATGTATAAATCAGGGATGCCCAAAGTCCGGCCCGCGGGCCAAAACCGGCCCATGAAGCAATTTTTATTGGCCCGCGACCTCATCTCAAAAAATTAATTAACTAACGTATATTTTTAGCAATATTACATATTACTAGACTTCAGTCTTAAAGACTGACAAGGGGAACAAATGTATTTGGTTCTGTTTGTTCTGCTGTCTGTAACGTTTAATAACCAAGTAAACGATATATATTTATTTATTGCTGATGGCTATCGCCATGAGCACAGTTGACTAGCAAAACTTATCTGTAACAAATTCAGCTTAGTCAAGCTGGCAAAGTTTTTAAACTTCACTGTATCATTCATAAAGAAGTTCTTTGTGCTAAACACCTTTCATTTGATCGTGTCATTAAGCAAGTGATAAAGGATATGATCTCTATTTGCTCTAAAACCCTGTTTCTTGACATCCAGAGTGAATACAAATATGTTATGTATGACAATGATATAAGATGGTTTAGTCTGGGGACAGCACTTCAGCGCGTCTACACACTAAAAAAGAATATGGGCAGTACATGGAAGATAAGTAAAAAACATTTCCAGAACTATCTGATGCTGCTTGTCTTGCATAGTTTGCATTTCCGGTTGATGTGAAAAGACATATAAACCTTCTTAACACAATTCTACAAGGGCACAATGCAGTGGTAAGCCAATTATATTCACATATGAAGGATTTTGCGAACAAGCTGCAACTTTTTCAAAGGTAACTTTTTCAAATGCAGCCTAATACCACACAATCCCCTCACTGCAGGAAATCATGACAAGTTTACCAGAAAGAAGCTTCAATTGGCAAATGCATATGTATGATGCAGATATCAAATCCTTGGCTGATGAATTTCAAAGACGCTTTTATGACTTAATAGCTAATGAAAAGATAAACGTGGTTGTTGTTTGTTAAATCTTCATATTTCTCTGTAGATTTTGATAATACTGCGGCAATCTGCAGCTGGAATTCATTGAGCTGCAAACTGGTGCTGAATGTCGCAGCAGACAATTTCTTCTCTTTGACTTTTAGAATAAGCTTCATGGCTAAAAAGAGGTTAAAGGGAATTCGAACATTTGTTTTTTTTAAAATGCTTAGCTTGTTTGGCTCGACATACTTGTGTAAGCAGACATTTTCAGTTATGAATTTTAACAAGATCAGTGTGAGGACGAGAATAAGTGACTCTCTACTACGTGATATCATGCGCATCAAAACCATGGCATTGAGCCTGACTTCACCTATTTAACTGTATTCAAATATCTCAGTTTCACCATTCACATTTAAAATTTACAATTAAAACTCACCATACTATGTCATTTTTATAACATTATTTTAATCCGGCCCGCGAATATCTTTGGATAAAGGAATATGGCCCACCATGCAAAAAGTTTGGGCATCCCTGCGCTAGACCATACTACCTATTTAGATTCAAATTCTCCCCTTATGTGATTTATCAAACAACTTGTCAACAAAGCGGATCATTTGGAACGCGTTTTTTGAGATACCAAATGTAATATTACAGAAGGTATATAGACTAATAACTATTTCTACAATTTCCGTGTGAATAGATAGGTGAAACTTTCCCAGCGCATTAAGAATAAGTCACAAATTTAATCGTATGAGTTCTTTTATGTTGTAATATTTTTGGCGTTGTGTTCCTATTGTTTTTTTTTTAAATCTTTTATCAGCTGAACAAGTTTATCTCAGTTGTTTTAAAAGAAGAAACACTTTTTTTTCAAATGGCAATTTTAACATTATTTGCCCCTACATATGCCTTTTCTATACACACGATTGTATCTCCCTACGCTATTAGAGCGTGCTGAGCATGCCATTAATAAGCCTAACTCATGTCATGTATCAGTCATATATTGATGGGTATATTGTCAATCTGAGCATGCCATTAATAAGCCTAACTCATGTCATGTATCAGTCATATAATGATGGGTATAAAGTCAATCTGAGCATGCCATTAATAAGCCTAACTCATGTCATGTATCAGTCAGATAATGATGGGTATAAAGTCGATGCCCTCTAAGAGACTCAAACCCACATCTCTCGATATGCCAGCAGAGCGTGCATGCTCTTAGACCACTGTAACTCTGTGTTATTCTCTATTTGCATGTATTCCTGTGTTTATTAAAATGTAATTCAGTCTTAATCTTATCTTATCTTAGATATACAGACGCTCCTTCTATGCAGAAGATAATTGCGTCCACAGACCATGAGAGATGATCTGTTGGCAAGTGATGTAGCGGTCACAGGCCACGGCTATAGGGGTTCCACGCATTACCCCAGCCGCCTAACTATTGTCTAGTTAGGTACCCATTCGGAGCTGGGTGACTCGGGGACTCCTCAGGCCCCGAGAACAAATCCTCACCTTAGTGCGGATTCGAACTCGTGACCATCGGTATGGCAGTCGAGAGCGCTACCTCTCGACCACCTCTCTTTTTGCATGTATGCCTAGCTGTGTTTATTAAAATGTTCGGTAAAAAATAACAAATCAACAACTTAATAGTATCATATTTCAAGAAAATATCATCAAAAACAAACATTGGCCTAAGCAAATAAAAAATTGTTTTCACTCGATTATTTTTATTGCCTCCCGTGACTCTTAATTCAACACACTTATATTTATATTTTTTTTAACTTCATAACTTCTTTAATGGGTATAAATGATACTTAAAATGCTACCTTATAAAGTAAACAAAGAACTATAAAAAAAAGAGCTTTGTGTATTAGATAAATATGGCTAATTTTTTCTGTGCTATTCAAATAATTGTCATTTTATTCTCTTCCACAGCCAGCATCACGTATCAAACACCACCCTCGTTTAAGTGTACCGATATATATAGTATAAAATTTAGTTTAGTTTGCAACGGCCACAAAGATTGTCCCAATGGAAGGGACGAACTCTTTTGTCTACCACAAACGTCAGAAAACCAAACTACTTCCTGTGACAACAGTGGACTGAGTCCAGACAATCAGACAATCTGTATCTTGACCTGTCCTGACGGATTTATTTGTGACGGTGATGCGGTGGTGACGTCAGAAGTCATCACAAACATTACATCCTTGAATATCTTTCCAACAACAACCAAATTTCTTAATCTCAGTGGCCTTGACCTCTCAATAGTAGATACACCGCTGCTAGGGAATATTTTTGAACTTATTCTTTCAAACTGTAGAATTCAGACATTAAATTCAATCTTTTCTCCCAATCACTCTTACAAACATCTCTATAGGTTAGATTTAAGTTTTAACAACATAAAAACACTAGAAAACACAGGAGACATTTCTTTATTAACCAACTTACAATTTTTAAACCTTTCCAACAATCCCTTAAACATTCTAACATACACTAGCATAGGTTCACAGAGGTTAAGGTCACTGGATCTGTCTAACACAAATGTCTCTATTTTAAACCTTATATTATTTCACACTTCATATAAATTTCTGACTTACCTCAATCTTCACAACACACCAATTCAAAAATTTCATTTTCTTCATAACGTTAGACAGTTAAACTTCCTTAACATACAAGGCACACATTTACAAGACTCTGACGTCATCTCTGAACTCATTCACATCCAAATAAAGGACGCTTTCTATACGGACAGACCTTATCTTTGCTGTCCTTTAGTGGTAGGGAATGGGATACCAAAACACGCGTGCCACGCTCCGTGGGATGGTATTTCATCTTGTGAGGACCTCCTAGACGACATTTTAAAACGTTCCCTTTTGTGGCTCGTCGCCATACTTTCAATTGCAGGGAACATAGCTAGCGTGCTTTCTAGATTCTTTATGGACAGAGACAGTTTTAGAACCCCTTACGGCCTGTTGGTGACCTGCCTTGGCGTGTCTGATTCCTTAATGGGCATCTACCTTCTGCTTATAGCCTCGGTAGATGTCCATTTTAGGAACAGATACGCCCTCTATCAGTCGGCGTGGCGCCATGGTGCCCTCTGTAGCACCGCCGGGTTCGTCGCTACTCTTTCCAGTGAAACGTCTGTTATTTTCATTTTTCTAATTACACTGGAGCGAATCTTAGCTATCAAATTTCCACGTGGCGGACAGTGCTTGGAAATATTTTCGGTGACCAAAAGGATTGGCACTGCATGGATATTTGGAGTCATTGTATCCATGATCCCAATTATCCATGCAGAGTGGGGGATCTATTCCTCCAATGGGATGTGTCTAGGTCTGCCCCTGTCAACCAGTCACCAACCAGCAGCGCCGTACACCATCGCAGTGTTTCTATTTTTTAATATGCTCGTATTTTTTTTAATCGTTTGTGGTCAGGTGGCGATCTTTTATCTGTCTCACCGTAACACAATCGGTCGTGCGGTCAGAGGCGTCAATGCAGCAAGACGCCGCCGAGAAAGCAGACTTGCTATTCAGGTCAGTCTTGTTGCAGTTGCCAACCTCGCTTGCTGGTGTCCCATATTCGTTATGGGACTCATGTCCTGGGGTGGCTATAAGGCCAGTCCAAATTGGTATTCATTGATCCTTTTAATTGTATTCCCTTTAAATTCACTTCTCGATCCATTAGTTTATAGCGGTTTTTCTCTTGTTCAAAAATGTAGGTCCCATGATAGACTAAGAGAAAATAATGAAATAGAATTAAATTAGAAGTATTCATTTAAATGTTAAATACTTTATAGGCATTAGAAACAGGTTAATTGAGGGGGGTATTAGTATTTAGAAAGAGTATTTTTAGTAGAATTATATAATTTTTAACATAAAGGCAAAGATTTTAAGTATTGTTAAGTAACTTAAGACTTAGTTTAGGAAAGTAGCAACTGGACTGGTCAGCCACCCTAATGCCACACCAAGATCCTAAGAGTAGCACTGGACTGGTCAGCCACCCTAATGCCACACCAAGATTCTAAGAGTAGCTAGACCCGGAGTGAGTTGCCGTACTCACTGACATTTTCTTCTCTTCTCTCCCATCTGACGTTTGTTGTTATCTTCTGTCTCCTCTTTTCTGTTCTTTTCCTCAACCTGACCCCAACATCCCTTCCATTGACTTATTTATTAAAAGATAAACAACAATAGTTTCCAAAATAAATTGACGGCTTATGAACTCTTTTATATTAGTGGAGACTAGAATTAAATAATTAAAGACAAAAGGGGGTTAGTGGGTGGGTGATAGGTTGTTAATGGGGGGGTAGGGGGCTAGTGGGTATAGAGTGGTCGTTGCAAACAGGGTGGGGGTGGTAGGGGTTAGTGGGTATAGCATGGTCATTGCAAACAGGGTGGGGTGGTAGGTGGTTATAGAGTGGTCGTTACAAACAGGGTTGGGGTGGTAGGGGTTAGTGGGTATAGCATGTTCATTGCAATCAGGTTGGGGTGGGGCTCGCAATATTATTTTGTAATGTTAGTGGGTTTTGGTGTTAAATTAACATCAATCTAGGAAAATAAATAAGGGCATTTAAACATGGTGGTGGTGGTGAATAATGTCATCAGACACAACCTTACAAGTCTCATGTGTACCCATCAACACAGTGGGAAACAGAGTGATCATTGGCTATGATTGTCTGTACTATATGTACCCACCTACACAACACGATATTCCTTGTGACTACATTGTAACGTAATATTTAGTGTATTGGAATGAAAACGTCATTATTTTTTTAAAAAATTCCAAGATTCCAGCGTCACTTTATTGAAATAGCAGGAGTTTAACTACCATGTAATCTTTACACGAATCTGTAACATCATACATCTGTTCACAAAGATGTACCATCATACCATCTGGTCACGAAGCTGTAACATCATACATCTGTTCACAAAGATGTACCATCATACCATCTGGTCACGAAGCTGTAACATCATGTAATCTGTACAAGAAGATTCCTTTATCAGACAATCTGTACAAGAAGCTGCCCCATCATACCATCTGGACACGAAGCTGCACCATCATACAATCTCTAAAGGTACCTCAAACATCATCATATCTGGTGACTAGTCTGCACCAATATGTTATCTTTAAGTCGGAAATTAAACATCACGCCATCTGAACATGAAATAACACCATCATATCATTGAACGACAAGTCACTACCCAAAGTTATATTTATATTAAAAGAAAATTATCATCTAATATGTATATTGTATATGTATTAGATTAGGTAAAAAAAATGTTTTCTTTATTTTAAAAGACTCTACAATGTTTATCATCTACAGATGATGGTTTAACGTCCTGTCATCTACACATGAGACTTTAACGTCCTGTCATCTACACATGAGACTTTAACGTCCTGTCATCTACAAATGAAACTTTAACGTCCTGTTATCTACAACTGAAACTTTAACGTCCTGTCATCAACACATGAGACTTTAACGTCCTGTCATCAACACATGACACTTTAACGTCCTGTCATCTACACATGACACTTTAACGTCCTGTCATCTACACATGAAACTGATGTCTGTGAGACTGTGGTCAACATGGGGTGTGTTTAACACCTGGAGCTGATGTGTGTAAGGTTGTTGTCAACATGAGGTGTGTTTAACACCTGGAGCTAATGTGTATAAGAATGTGGTCAAAATGAGATGTGTTTAACACTTGGAGCTGATGTGTGTGAGGCTGTTCTCAACATGAAGTGTGTTTTACACCTGTAGCTGATGTGTGTGTGAGGCTGTTGTCAACATGAAGTGTGTTTAACACCTGGAGCAGTGTGTGTGAAGCTATGGTCAATTTGACATGTGTTTAACACCTGGAGCTGTGTGTGTGAGGCTGTGGTCAACATGAGGTGTGTTTAACACCTGGAGCTAAAGTGTGTGATGCTCTGGACAATTTGACATGTGTTTTACACCTGTAGCTGATGTGTGTGAGGCTGTTGTCAACATGAGGTGTGTTTAACACCTGGAGCTGATGTGTGTAAGGCTGTGGTCAATTTGATTATTATAATTTTGTGAAAGTTCCTTAAGACTATAAAATGTATTCATACCTATTATTCATAATGGTTATCTTTAAATACGGTTCAATGTTAGTTTGTCAGTGAGCTACGCCCCTGGAACGACAGCCACGTCATCGTTGTTTCAGACTTAAATTGTTTGTTTATGTCTTGTATGTTAGTTTGTCAGTGAGCTACGCCCCTGGAACGACAGCCACGTCATCGTTGTTTCAGACTATAATAATCTTCAGTACAGAAGGAACGCCTGTAACATATAAGGTTTGTTTGTGTCTTGACGTCTCAGTCTGCTTGTTACATCAGGCAAAGTTTGATGATGGCGATAAAGTACAAGATACTTCTAGTGTTCCTCATCGTCGCTGTAGTCGAACTGAATGCATTTTCTGATCCATTTTGGATAACCTATTGTAAACTTACTTATCCAGCTTGCTGGCTGTAAATATGGATTTTATTTTTAATTTCAGACCTTATTTATAATAATTGTGTGTTAGGCAGTGACAAAACGTATTGAAAGATTTAACATTTTAAATAAAGTTTCATCTAGTTCCTTAAGTTATGAATGTCGTCAAGAATAGTTTACTAGAAATGAGAGTTATTTTATTTAAACTTTGTGGTTTATACAATTCTTATCATACACACAATGAACATAGTTATGTCATTCATTTAATCACTATGTTTTTTTTCTTTAAATTATAATAAGAGTGTAGCAAAAATCTAAATCATTTTGCTTTTGTTTTTTTGTTTTTTTTCAATTTTCCGTCATATGAAATATAATTATATTTATAAAGTAATTCTTGAAAATACGGTAATAGGTTTAAAGATATGATAAGCCTTCATTGTAAAACGCACATACAAAAAACACACAAACGAATATGTATATAAAGAAAAACTTTTTATGCGACTCTATGTTTAATATCAAGAATAATTTACTCAAATTTCAGGATACGAGCACCAGATAATACCACAATAACATGTAAATGGATATGTGAAAACAAAAACTTGTTATGTTACTAATTGTTTAATGACAAGAATAACTTACTATAATTTCAGAATACGAGCACCAGATAATACCACAATCACATGTAAATGGATATGTGAAAACGATAACTTCGCACATGGAGATTGTTTCGTCAATGATTCTTGGTGCGATTCTTTTAATGACTTTAGGGGTCATACTGATCGTTATTCTTGTAAATGTTGGGGTTGGCTAGGTCCACACACGTGGTTCGATCCAGACATTTATTACTAATACAATGCTATCACCATAAGACTTGAATAAACATTTCACTATGAAATACCCATATAATTTTATTCGTTCGTCTTTGTTATTTGACGTCCATGATTTTTAAAAATGTATTGGTTCATTTCATTGATGAAAAAATGTGTATACTGAGATTGTTTAATTTTTGTCTGGGTATAAAACTGATGGTAAATTCTGCCTGTAAAATTCTTTTTTCATTCGTCAAATACTTTATTATATCCGAAAAATAGAAATCTCTATATTCAACAAGTGCTCCAATATATAAATTAAATACAATTTTATTTAAGGTAAATATATGCAGGACAGATTTTTAATACTAGATATTTAGGTAGATTGTAATTTTGTGGAAATGTTTAGTGACAGTACTTTTTTATACTTGTAGGGTTTATAAGAGAGTGATTATATAGATATGAAATAAAACTGAAAGGTAAATATTTATCTCTTGAATAACATTTAAAATAAATACAAGCAGTCAAGCAGTAACAGTCAAACAGTAACAAACAGTCAAACAGTAACAAACAGTCAAACAGTAACAAACAGTAAAACAGTAACAAACAGTCAAACAGTAACAAATAGTCAAACAGTAACAAACAGTCAAGCAGTAACAAAAAGTCAAGCAGTAACAGTCAAGGAGTAAAAGTCAAGCAGTAACAGCCAAGCAGTAACAGTCAAACAGTAACAAAAATTCAAACAGTTAGAAACAGGCAAACAGTAACAAACAGCCAAGAAGTAACAAACAGTCAAGCAGTAACAAACAGTCAAGCAGTAACAGTCAAGGAGTAAAAGTCAAGCAGTAACAGCCAAGCAGTAACAGTCAAACAGTAACAAACATTCAAACAGTAAGAAACAGTTAAACAGTAACAAACAGACCAGCAGTAACAGTTAAGCAGTAACAGTCAAGCAGTAACAAACAGTCAAGCAGTAACAAACAGTCAAGCAGTAACAAACAGTCAAGCAGTAACAAACAGTCAAGCAGTAACAGTCAAACAGTAACAAAAAGCCAAGCAGTAACAGTCAAACAATAACAAACAGCCAAGCAGTAACAGTCAAACAGTAACAAACAGCCAAGCAGTAACAGTCAAACAGTAACAAACAGCCAAGCAGTAACAGTCAAACAGTAACAAACAGTCAAGCAGTAACAAACAGTCAAACAGTAACAAACAGTCAAGCAGTAACAGTCAAACAGTAACAAACAGTCAAACAGTAACAAACAGTCAAACAGTAACAAACAGTCAAACAGTAACAAACAGTCAAGCAGTAACAAACAATCAAGCAGTAACAGTCAAACAGTAACAAACAGTCAAACAGCAACAAACAGTAACAAACAGTCAAACAGTAACAAACAGTAACAAATAGTCAAACAGTAACAAACAGTCAAACAGTAACAAACAGTCAAACAGTAACAAACAGTCAAAAAGTAACAAACAGCAACAAACAGTCAAACAGTAACAAAAACAGTCAAAAAGTAACAAACAGCAACAAACAGTCAAACAGTAACAAACAGTCAGGCAGTAACAAACAGTCAAGCAGAAATAAATAGTCAAACAGTAACAAACCAACCAATGCATTTTCCTTATATCTAATAATTCTAATACATAAATGTCTCATAAGCAGATATCTTCAAATTATTGGGCAATAATCTCAAATCTACAATGTATAAGCTTAATTTATATATGTTTATGTGTGTGTATATAAATAGATACATAATGTCTAAAAATTAAAAATACACAATAAAGATGTAGAGTACTCATGGAATATAATATTTGAAATAATTCTTGTAATATACAAATCACGGATTAATTTTAAAACATTCCCACAAAACCATAATCTTCATAAAAATAAATTAATTCTTACTAATGTAATAAGATCAAAAACTGTAGACACCACGTTATATTGCTGAAACCAAAATATTGGAATAAGCTTCTTTTGTAATGGATTAATTTAACAAAAAAGAGCATTAATAAACTAGAAGACATTCATGATAGATGTGCATGGTATATTGCCGGAAGCTAGCAACGAAGGTAGCGAAGTCAATAGTGCGCTCGGACAAGCTGATGGGCGTGGGTTCGAGCCCGAGCAAAGAAACAATAAAACTGTTGATGTATGACTATCACTATAAAATGTTCTCAGCTGACCAGGAGAGGAGATGGGCACCACCCAATTCTACCAAACCCCGAAAAACTTCTAATGGAAACAATAGAATACCATACGACCACAAGGTTATGGGACACACGCACACACACCACCATACGACCACAAGGTTATAGGACACACGCACACAACGCCATACGACCACAAGGTTATGGGACACATACACACACACAACACCGTTAGTTACATTTCTATAACTGAAACACTTGCAGATGAAACGTTCAAATTAGTAATAACAAATTAGATATTAATACAAACTTGTCCATTCGACACCAAGATATTAATATTTTGATATCAGTGAACTTAACTTTTTTCCACAGAAATATCAGAAATAAGCATATTGCTATTTAAAGAGTCTAAACAACACACTCACAGAAATATCAGAAATAAGCATATTGCTATTTAAAAAATCTAAACAACACACTCTCAGAAATATCAGAAATAAGCATATTGCTATTTAAAGAGTCTAAACAACACACACACAGAAATATGAGAAATAAGCATATTGCTATTTAAAGAGTCTAAACAACACACACACAGAAATATCAGAAATAAGCATATTGCTATTTAAAGAATCTAGAACAACACAGACTCAGATATATCAGATATAAGCATATTGCTATTTAAAGAATCTAGAACAACACACACACAGAAATATCAGATATAAGCATATTGCTATTTAAAGAATCTAGAACAACACAGACTCAGAAATATCAGAAATAAGCATATTGCTATTTAAAGA
>MUZC01004819.1:226617-241702 GCA_002072015.1 Radix auricularia | reverse complement strand
GACTGACATCATAAAGAACCTATTGAGATATGACTGACATCATAAAGGTCCTATTGAGATATAACTGACATCATAAAGATCCTATTGAGATATGACTGACATCATAAAGATTCTATTGAAATATAACAGACATCATAAAGATCCTACTAAGACATAACTGACATCATAAAAATCCTATTGTGATATGACTAACAATAAAGATCATATTGTGAATTAACTGACATTATAAAGATCCTATTAAGATATGACTGGCATCATAAAAATCCTATTGTAATATGACTGACATCATAAAGATCCTATTAAGATATGACTAACATCATCAAGATCCTATTGTGAATGGACTGACTTCATAAAGATCCTATTAAGATATGACTGACATCATAAAAATCCTATTGTGATATGACTGACATCATAAAGATGCTATTGAGATATAACTCACATCATAAAGATCCTATTGAGATATGACTGACATCATAAAGATCCTATTGAAATATGAATGATATCATCAAGATCCTATTGAAATATGACTGACATCATAAAGATCCTATTGAGATATGACTGACATCATGAAGATCCTATTGTTAATTGACTGACATCATAAAGATCCCATTGAGATAAGACTGACATCATAAAGAACCTATTGAGATATGACTGACATCATAAAGGTCCTATTGAGATATAACTGACATCATAAAGATCCTATTGAGATATGACTGACATCATAAAGATTCTATTGAAATATAACAGACATCATAAAGATCCTACTAAGACATAACTGACATCATAAAAATCCTATTGTGATATGACTAACAATAAAGATCATATTGTGAATTGACTGACATTATAAAGATCCTATTAAGATATGACTGGCATCATAAAAATCCTATTGTAATATGACTGACATCATAAAGATCCTATTAAGATATGACTGACATCATAAAAATCCTATTAAGATATGACTAACATCATCAAGATCCTATTGTGAATGGACTGACTTCATAAAGATCCTATTAAGATATGACTGACATCATAAAAATCCTATTGTGATATGACTGACATCATAAAGATGCTATTGAGATATAACTGACATCATAAAGATCCTATTGAGATATGACTGACATCATAAAAATCCTATTTAGATATGACTAACATCATCAAGATCCTTTGTGAATTGACTGATATCACAAAGATCCTATTGAAATATAACTGACATCATAAGATCCTATTAGGATATGACTGACATCATAAAGATACTTTTGAGATTTGACTAACATCATAAAGATCCTATTGAGTTATGATTGACATCTTTAATATCCTATTGAGATATGACTGACATCATAAAGATCCTATTAAAATATGACTGACATAATAAAGATCCCATTGAAATATGACTGACATCATAAAGATCCTATTGAGATATGACTGACATCATAAAGATGCTATTGAGATATGACTGACATCTTTAATATCCTATTGAGATATGACTGACATCGTAAAGAGATTATTGAAATATAACTGACATAAAGATCATATTAAGATATGACTGACATCATAAAAATCCTATTGTGAATTGACTAACATCATAAAGATCCTATTGAAATATAACTGACTTCATAAAGATCCTATTGTGAATTCACTGACATCATAAAGATCCTATTGAGATATAACTGACATCATAAATATCCTTTTGAGATATGAATGAAATCATAAAGATCCTATTGAGATATGACTGACATCAAAAATATACTATTAAGATATGACTGACATCATAAAGATCCTATTGAGATATGACTAACATCATAAAGATCCTATTGTGAATTGACTGATATCATAAATATCCTATTTAGATTTGACTAACATCATAAAGATCCTATTGAGATATGACTGACATCTTTAATATCCTAATGAGATATGACTTATATCATAAAGATCCTATTGAGATATGACTGACATTATAAAGATCCAATTAAGATATGACTGACATCATAAAGATACTATTGTGAATTGACTGACATCATAAAGATCCTATTGAAATATAACTTTCATCATAAAGATCCTATGAGGATATGACTGACATCATAAAAATCCTATTGTGAATTTACTGACATCGTAAAGATCATATTGAAATATAACTGACATCATAAAGATCATATTGAGGTATGACTGGCATCATAAAGATCCTATCGAGATATGACTGACATCATAAAGATCCTATTGTGAATTGACTGACATCATAAAGATCCTATTGAAATGTAACTGACATCATAAAGATCCTATTGAAATATGACTGACATCATAAAGATCCTATTAAGATATGACTGACATCATAAAGATCCTATTAAAATAAGACTGACATCATAAAGATCCTATTGTGAAATGACTGACATCATAAAGATCTTATTGGAATATAACTGACATCATCAATATCCTATTGAGATATGGCTGACATCATAAAGATCATATTGACATATGACTGACATCATAAAAATCATATTATGATATGACTAACATCATCAAGATCCTATTGTGAATTGACTGACATCATAAAGATCCTATTGAAATAAAAATGACATCATAAAGATCCTATTGAAATATAACTGACATCATAAAGATCCTGTTAAGATATGACTGACGCAAAAATCCTATTGTGAATTGACTAACATCATAAAGATCCTATTGAAATATGACTGACATCATAAAGATCCTATTGAGATATGACTGACATCATAAACATTTTATTTAGATATGACTGACATCATAAAGATCCTAATGAGATATGACTGACATCATCAAGATCTTATTGAAATATAACTAACATCATAAAGATCCTATTGAGAAATGACTGACATCATGAAGATCCTATTGTGAATTGACTGACATCATAAATATCCTATTTAGATTTGACTAACATCATAAAGATCCTATTGAGATATGACTGACATCATAAAGATCCAATTAAGATATGACTGACATCATAAAGATCCTTATGTGAATTGACTGCCATCATAAAGATCCTTTTGAAATATAACTGAAATCATGAATTTCCTATTGAGATATGACTGACATCATAAAGATCCTATTTAGATATGACTGACATCATAAAGATCCTATTGAAATATGACTGACATCATAAAGATCCTATTGAGATATAACTGACATCATAAAGATTCTATTGTGATATGACTTACATCATCAAGATCCTATTGAAATATGACTGACATCATATAGATCCTTTTGAGATATGACTGACATCATAAAGATTCTATTGAAATATAACTGACATCATAATGATCCTACTAAGACATAACTGACATCATAAAAATCCTATTGTGATATGACTGACATCATAAAGATCATATTGTGAATTGACTGACATTATAAAGATCCTATTAAGATATGACTGACATCATAAAAATCCTATTGTAATATGACTGACATCATTAAGATCCTATTAAAATATGACTGACATAAAAAAAATCCTATTAAGATATGACTAACATCATAAAGATCCTATTGATATATGACTAACATCATAAACATCCTATTCAGATATGATTGACATCTTTAATATCCTATTGAGATATGACTGACATCATAAAGATCCTATTAAGATATGACTGACATCATAAAGATCCTATTGATATATGACTAACATTATAAACATGTTATTGAGATATGACTGACTTCATAAAGATCCTATTGAGATATGACTGACATCTTTAATATCCTATTGAGATATGACTGACATCATAAAGATACTATTGAGATATGACTGAAATCATCAAGATCCTATTTAAATATGACTGACATCATAAAGATCCTATTGAAATATAACTGACATCATTAAGATCCTATTGTGAATTGACTGACATCATAAAGATCCTATTGAAATATAACTGACATAATAAATATCCTATTGAGATGTGAATGACATCATAAAGATCCTATTGAGTAAGACTAACATCATAAAGATCCTATTGAGATATGACTGACATCATCAAGATCCTATTTAAATATGACTGACATCATAAAGATCCTATTGAAATATGTCTGACATCATAAAGATCCTATTAAAATATTACTGACATCATAAAGATCCTATTGAGATATGACTGACATCATAACGATCTTATTGTGAATTGACTGACATCATCAAGATCCTATTTAAATATCTGACATCATAAAGATCCTATTGAGATATGACTGACATCATCAAGATCCTATTGAATTATGACTGACATCATATAGATCCTACTGAGATATGACTGACATCATAAAGATTCTATTGAAATATAACTGACATCATAAAGATCCTACTAAGACATAACTGAAATCATAAAAATCCTATTGTGATATGACTGACATCATAAAGATAATATTGTGAATTGACTGACATTATAAAGATCCTATTAAGATATGACTGACATCATAAAAATCCTATTGTAATATGACTGACATCATTAAGATCCTATTAAAATATGACTGACATCAAAAAAATCCTATTGAGATATGACTGACAACATAAAGATCCTATTGAGATATGACTGACATCTTTAATATCCTATTGAGATATGACTGACATCATAAAGATCCTATTGAAATATAACTGACATCATAAAGATCCTATTTAGATTTGACTGACATCATAAAAAGCCTATTGTGAATTGACTGACATCATAAAGATCCTATTAAAATATAACTGACATCATAAAGATCCTATTAAGATATGACTGGCATCATAGAATCCCTATTGTGAATTGACTGACATCATAAAGATCCTATTGAGATATGACTGATATCATACAGATCCTATTGAGATATGACTGACATCATAAAGATCCTATTGAGATATGACTAACATCATAAAGATGCCATTGAGATATGACTGACATCATAAAGATCCTATTGAGATATGACTGTCATCATAAAGATCATATTGAAATATGACTGACATCATACAGATCCTATTGTGAATTGACTGACATCATAAAGATCCTATTGAGATATGAATGAATTCATAAAGGTCCTATTGAAATATAACTGACATCATAAAGATCCTATTAAGATATGACTGACATCATAAAGATCCTATTGAGATATGACTGACATCATAAAGATCCTATTGAAATATAACTGATATCATAAAGATCCTAATGTGAATTGACTGACATCATAAAGATCCTATTGAAATATAACTGACATCATAAATATCCTATTGAGATATGAATGACATCATAAAGATCCTATTGAGATATGAATGACATCTTAAAGATCCTATTGAGATATGACTGATATCATACAGATCCTATTGAGATATGACTGACATCATAAAGATTATATTGAGATATGACTAACATCATAAAGATGCCATTGAGATATGACTGACTTCATAAAGATCATATTGAGATATGACTGTCATCATAAAGATCATATTGAAATATGACTGACATCATAAAGATCCTATTGTGAATTGACTGACATCATAAAGATCCTATTGAGATATGAATGAATTCATAAAGGTCCTATTGAAATATAACTGACATCATAAAGATCCTATTGAGATATGACTGACATCATATAGATATTATTGAGATATGACTGATATCATAAAGATATTATTGAGATATGACTGATATCATCAAGATCCTATTGAGATATGACTGATATCATAAAGATCCTATTGAGATATGAATGACATCATAAAGATCCTATTGAGATATGAATGACATCTTAAAGATCCTATTGAGTAAGACTAACATTATAAAGATCCTATTGAGATATGACTGACATCATCAAGATCCTATTGAGATATGACTGACATCATAAAGATGCTATTGAGATATGACTGACATCATAAAGATCATATTAAGATATGACTGACATCATAAAGATCCTATTTGAAATGACTGACATCATAAAGATCCTATTGAAATATAACTGACATCTTCAAGATCCTATTGAGATATTGCTTACATCATAATGATCCTATTGTTATATGACTGTCATCATAAAGATCCTATTGAGATATGACTGACATCATAAAGATCATATTGAGATATGACTGATATCATACAGATCCTATTGAGATATGACTGACATCATAAAGAACATATTGAGATATGACTTACATCATAACGATCCCATTGAGATATGACTGACACAATAAAGATCACATTGAGATATGTTTGACACCATAAAGATCCTATTGAGATATGACTGACATCATAAAGATCCTATTGTGAATTGACTGACATCATAAAGATCCTATTGAGATATGACTGACATCATATAGATATTATTGAGATATGACTGATATCATAAAGATCGTATTGAGATATGACTGATATCATAAAGATCCTATTGAGATATGACTGACATCATATAGATATTATTGAGATATGACTGATATCATAAAGATATTATTGAGATATGACTGATATCATAAAGATCCTTTTAAGATATGACTGACATCATAAAGATCCTATTGAGATATGACTGACATCATAAAGATCCTATTGAGATATGACTAACATCATAAAGATGCCATTGAGATATGACTGACATCATAAAGATCCTATTGAGATATGACTGTAATCATAAAGATCATATTGAAATATGACTGACATCATAAAGATCATATTGTGAATTGACTGACATCATAAAGATCCTATTGAGATATGACTGAATTCATAAAGGTCCTATTGAAATATAACTGACATCATAAAGATCCTATTAAGATATGACTGACATCATAAAAATCCTATTGTGATATGATTGACATCCTAAAGATCCTCTTGAAATATGACTTAATTCATAAAGATCCTATTGTTAATTGACTGACATCATAAAGATCCTATTAAGATATGAATGACATCATAAAAATCCTATTGTGATATGACTGACATTATAAAGATCCTATTAAGATATGACTGACATCATAAAAATCCTATTGAGATATGACTAACATCATCAAGATCCTATTGTGAATTCACTTACATCATAAAGATCCTATTGAGATATGACTGACATCATAAAGATCCTATTGAAATATAACTGACATCATAAAGATCCTATTGAGATATGACTGACATCATAAAGATCCTATTGAAATATAACTGAAATCATAAAGATCCTATTGAGATTTGACTGACATCATAAAGATCCTATTGAGATATGACTGACATTATAAAGATCCTATTGAGATATGAATGACATCTTTAATATCCTATTGAGATATGACTGACATCTAAAAGATCCTATTGAAATATAACTGACATCATAAAGATCCTATTGAGATATGACTGACATCATAAAGATCCTAATGAAAAATAACTGAAATCATAAAGATCCTACTACGATATGACTGACATCATAAAGATCGTATTGTGAATTGACTGATATCATAAAGATCCTATTGAGATATGACTGACATCTTTAATATCCTATTGAGATATGACTGACATCATAAAGATCCTATTGAAATAAAACTGACATCATAGAGATCCTATTAAGATATGACTGACATCATTAAAATCCTATTGTGAATTGACTGACATCATAAAGATCCTATTGAGATACGACTGAAATCTTTAATATCCTATTGAGATATGACTGACATCATAAAGATCCTATTGAAATATAACTGACATCATAAAGATCCTATTAAGATATGACTGACATCATTAAAATCCTATTGTGAATTGACTGACATCATAAAGATCCTATTGAGATATGACTGACATCTTTAATATCCTATTGAGATATGACTGACATCGTAAAGAGATTATTGAAATATAACTGACATCATAAAGATCCTATTAAGATATGACTGACATCATAAAGATCCTATTGAGATATGACTTACATCATAAAGATCCTATTGAGATAAGACTGACATCATAAAGATCCTATTGAGATTGGACAGATATCATAAAGATGCTATTGAGATATGACTGAAATCATAAATAAACTATTGAGATATGACTGACATCATAAAGATCCTATTGAGTAAGACTAACATCATAAAGATCCTATTAAGATATGACTGACATCATCAAGATCCTATTTAAATATGACTGACATCATAAAGATCCTATTGAGATATGACTGACATCATAAATATCCTATTGAGATATGACTGACATCATAAAGAGCCTATTGAAATATGACTGACATCATAAAGATCATATTAAGATCTGACTGACATCATAAAGATCCTATTGTGAAATGACTGACAGCTAAAGATCCTATTGAAATATAACTGACATCTTCAAGATCCTATTGAGATATGGCTGACATCATAAAGATCCTATTGACATATGACTGTCATCATAAAGATCATATTGAGATATGACTGACATCATAAAGATCATATTGAGATATTACTGATATCATACAGATCCTATTGAGATATGACTGACATCATAAAGATCCTATTGAGATATGACTTATATCATAACGATCCCAATGAGATATGACTGACATCATAAAGATCCCATTGAGATATGACTGACATAAAGATCCTATTGAGATATGACTGACATCATAAAGATCCTATTGTGAATTGACTGACCTCATAAAGATCCTATTGTGAATTGACTGACATCATAAAGATCCTATTGAGATATGACTGACATCATAAAGATAATATTGAGATATGACTGACATCATAAAGATCCTATTGAGATATGACTGATATCATACAGATGCTATTGAGATATGACTGACATCATAAAGATCCTATTGAGATATGACTGACATCATAAAGATCCCATTGAGATATGACTGACATCATAAAGATCCTATTGAGATGTGACTGACATCATAAAGATAATATTGAGATATGACTGACATCATAAAGATTATATTGAGATATGACTGATATCATAAAGATCCCATTGATATATGTCTGACATCATAAAGATCCTATTGAGATATGACTGACATCATAAAGATCCCATTGAGGTAAGAGTATCAAATTTATATCAAATGACTTCCTAAAACGAGAGAAAGCTATGTGAAAAGTTCTAATGTTAGACAACCAGCAAAATAATAAAAGAATGGTAAGTGTTCTCAAATATTTACTTTAAATTATTTATATAATGCAATGAACACTTTGATTATTAAAAGCTTGAAGAAGTTCTTTAAGAATATTAGACACATTCATAGCAGTTCTCCATATTGGTCATTGTAAACAACGTTCGTGGTTAGTAGGTCAGTCAGCTACGCCCGGCGAAATGAAGCCACGTCATTGTTGTCTAAGTATAAAGCACTTTGTTTGAGTCTGAGTTCAAAATCTATTGGTTGTTTCATCAGGCTATAATTTACAATGGCGATAAACTACAAGATACTTTTAGTGTTCCTCGTCCTAGTTGGAATAAATGCAGCATTTACTGATCCACATTGGATAACCTATTGTGCAGATACTTATCATGGTTGTTGGCTGTAAATATATACTTGTTATCTAAAGTTTAGAAATTTATTTATAAATTTATGTGTTAGGAAGGCATATAATTTAATTAACAAAAAATTTAAAGTAATGTTTCATTTTTTAAGCATGAAAATAAAAAAACAACAACTGGATTTTTAATTTTTCTTATTGTCAATATATTTATTGGCGAATTTTGCTAAGGAAAAGTTCATTTTCAGTGCGATTTATTAGAATTAAAAGTGTCATTCAAATAACTCTTATATACCTACAATGAACACACTTAAGTATTTTATTTAATCACAGACATATATTCTATGATGGGAGTATAGATAAAATCTAGAACACTTTAATTTATGTGATACTAGAAAAATACCTGCGTTTTGCAGTTGAAATTTTGATTCCAGTTAGCGCAATGCCCATTCAAAACACAAATTGATTTTATTCTAGATCATGATGAATATACTAAATATACTAAATATATTAGCTTCAGTGTTTTTTTAAATTGTTTTTTTTCATTGTTTTTTTTAATGTCTTTCGTTGTCCCTCAAAATAATACAAAAGTACCTTTTTTATATAAGGAAAAAAAACTATATTTGGGCCCCGGCACCTCCTGGGGGTGATAAGTACAATAATGTTTTGCCTGTTACCATTACGGATGTGTACTTAACAACTTTCCAAAGTTTTATGTTTCTACCTACACGGGAAGGAGAAGAATGAAGGAATTTCAATTTATAGTCGCCCAAATAAGGAGAACAAATGATTTTTGGCCCCCGCCCCACATGAGTGTGATTTTAAATAATAATTTTTTAAACAATTATTTTCGGAAGATATAGCTAAACAAATTCTCAAAGTTTCATGATTTTACCTACACGGGAAATTGCAGAATTAGGGATGAGTCAGTTTTTAATATTAGAATAATTTGGGCCCCGGCCCCCAGTAGGAGATAATGAAAAGATCTTCATGCATGTTACCATTGCGGATGTGTGCTCCTCAATTTCCCAAAGTTTTATGTTTAATGATACCTACACGGGAAATTGGAGAATTAGTGATTGTCAGTTTTTTTATAGCTCATATTAGGAAAAATATCAATAAAGCTTTTAAAAGTGAGGCCGGGGCCAAACATTTTTTTGCCTATATGGATTTTATAAAAATTGAAAATCACTAATTCTCCTATTTTCCGAGTAGATAGAAGCATGAAAATTTGTGAAGTTGTTGAGTACACTTCGGCGATGGTAACAGTCAAAAACAAATATTTAAATTATCACTAAAAATTCTTTTTCCATAATATTCATCGCGGTAGGGTACCCAACAACTTCCCAAAATATCATATTTCTACCTACACGGGAAGTTGGAAAATTATTGATGAGTGTGTGATTGAGGGCTTTGGCTATTATTAGTGTAGATGAATAAAATGATAAAATAATTATTTTAATTCTGAATTTAAAATGAGCAGCAATCTTCGAAATAATTGATTAGAGCAAAGAGCTTAAAGAAGTTGTTTGACATCATTAAAAAAATAAATCCATATAAATACTTGTTACGCCACAATTGGTTTTATTACAAGAATATTTTACTTTAATTTCAGACGAAGAACTTTATCAAATGTCACATACACATGTCAATGGATTTGTGATAACAATAACTTTCGCCATGGAGATTGTTTCTTCAATGAGAGTTTCTGTTTATCTCTAAATAACTGGGAACCTCTTACTGAGCGCTATGCCTGTAAATGTTGGGATTGGCTAGGCCCAGTCACGTGGTTTGATCCAGATATTTATTACTAATCATTTGCACTGATTCTAATAATAATAAACATTTAGTCATGAAAGAACTTGGTGTTTTCATGTGTTTTTTTCGTCTTAGTCGTTTTTTTTTTAACTTCATTTATTTTCCGATTATTTTCCAGGAAAACATATAAATGTTTAGTTTGCTTAATTTGCCAAGAGTGTGATATACCTGGGTATAAAACTGATGCTTAATTTTGTGTGTTGGGTTTTTTCTTTCTTTGTCAAACGTGCATTATATTCGAGTATCTTATATATAATTCACTAAGGCACTTTAATATATAAACAATGTAATTACTGAAGATAACAACAAAAACTAATTGTGCTTATCAAATCTATAAAAAAAGGAATGGAACCTACAGGAAAAGCAACACTAAAAGTCTAAAATAGTAAATCTTATGACGATAATGAGACTAATTCTAATATCCTAAACACACATATTTCATCATCATTTTCTGCCTAAGGTGACATGAAACTTTAAACAAATTTAAATAGAATGGAAGAAATAGATAACATAACTGTAGACGAGGCAGGTATACATTCGCTCCTAAAAAGCCTATAAACAAACAAAGCTACTGGCCCAGATGAATAGCATGCAAGGTTTTTAAAAGAACTAAGCAAATGAACGGTTCCCAATCCTTGTAGTTGCTTTTTCAAGTCTCTCTAAACCAGGGTAAAGTGCCCCAGGATTGGAAATTAGCCAACGTAGCGCCACTCGGTAAGAAAGGTGATAAATGAGACCCCGGTAATTACAGATCTGTATCACTTACTAGTATCCCATGTAAATGACTATAACATAACATATATCGTAGAATAATTAAACACCTTGACTAATATATTGCCATATGCCCACATAAAAACAATTTTAGAAAAAAGAAAACAGATAATGTAAGCACAATTAATAGGTCTAATAGAAGAATTATCAAAAAGCTTAGATAATACTTATCAAATAGATACAATATTACTAGACTTCTCAAAAGCATTTGACAAAGTTCTCCACCTTAGTTAACATAAAATACTTAAATACTTTGGAATCTCAGGTCCCTTACATCACTGGATCCAAGACTTCCTATTGGGTAGGGAGCAAACTGTAATAATAAATGAATCTAAATCTGCACCAATAAAGGTTAATTAAGGAGTTCCACAAAGAACTATGCTAGGACCCTTACTATTTTAAATTTATATAAATGATTTACCCAGCAATATCTCAACAAGAACCAAAGTTAGGTTATTTGCTGATGATTGTATAATCTATAGTACAATTAATTCAGAACAAGATAGCAAAAGTTTACAAAAAGATATAAAAAACCGTAAAAAGACAAATTTTTATTATAATTTTTTTTTTCGAAACATAAACATAAGGATGTTAATTATACTTCGCAAGGCAAAACAATTCGGATCTACACAATTCTAGTTATGTATCGTCAAAACGCGTTTAAAAGATGATGCGCAACAATAGTGAATATATTTTTTCAATGTAGTGTCATTGTAATGGGCAACTTATCGCGCGACATGAAAAGCTGTTGAACATATATAGCACAACAAAACTCCATCTAAAATTTTACATGATACATAGAGATAAATAGCATACATTAAAAATTCAATAGTTCGATCGATCTGAAATTTCGATAAATCATTTTTATCATTAGCATAAGTCTGTCTGCAAAATGTCAGCTCGCTAGCTTACGAGGAAGTGGGTTAAAAATCGATTCAAGTTTTTTTTCGGCAAGTGAGCACGCACGACGGTCGGTCGCGTCAATGCAGCAAGACGCCGCCGAGAAAGCAGACTTGCTATTCAGGTCAGTCTTGTTGCAGTGGCCAACCTCGCCTGATGGTGTCCCATATTCGTTATGGGACTAATGTCCTGGGGTGGCTATAAGGACAGTCCAGATTGGTATTCATGGATCCTTTTAATTGTATTCCCCTTAAAATTCATTTCTCGATCCATTAGTTTATAGCGGTTTTTCTCTTGTTCAAAAATGTAGGTCCCATGATAGAGTAAGAGCAAATAATGAAATAGAATTAAATTAGAAGAAATAATTTAAATGTTAAATACTTTATAGGCATTAGAAACAGGTTAATTGAGGGGGGTATTAGTATTTAGAAAGAGTATCTTTAGTAGAATTATATAATTTTTAACATAAAGGCAAAGAGTTTAGGTTTTGTTAAGTAACTTAAGACTTAGTTTAAGAAAGTAGCACTGGACTGGTCAGCGACCCTAATGCCACACCAAGATATAAGAGTAGCTAGACCCAGAGTGAGTTGCCGTACTCACGGACATTTTCTTCTCTTCTCTCCCATCTGACGTTTGTTGTTATCTTCTGTCTCATCTTTTCTGTTCTTTTCCTCAACCTGACCCCAACATCCCTTCCATTGACTTATTTATTAAAAGATAAACAACAATAGTTTCCAAAATAAATTGACGGCATATGAACTCTTTTATATTAGAGAAGACTAGAATTAAATAATTAAAGAGAAAGGGGGGTTAGTGGGTGGGTGATAGGTTGTTAATGGGGGGTAGGGGGCTAGTGGGTATAGAGTGGTCGTTGCAAACAGGGTGGGGGTGGTAGGGGTTAGTGGGTATAGCATGGTCATTGCAAACAGGGTGGGGTGGTAGGTGGTTATAGAGTGGTCGTCACAAACAGGGTTGGGGTGGTAGGGGTTAGTGGGTATAGCATGGTCATTGCAAACAGGTTGGGGTGGTAGGTGGGTATAGCATGGTCATTGCAAACAGGTTGGGGTGGTAGGTGGGTATAGCATGGTCATTGCAATCAGGTTGGGGTGGGGCTCGCAATATTATTTTGTAATGTTAGTGGGTTTTGGTGTTAAATTAACATCAATCTAGGAAAATAAATAAGGGCATTTAAACATGGTGCTGGTGGTGAATAATGTCATCAGACACAACCTTACAAGTCTCATGTGTACCCATCAACACAGTGGGAAAAACAGTGGTCATTGGCTATGATTGTCTGTACTATATGTACCCACCTACACAACACGAGATCCCTTGGTACATCATTATTTTTTTTTAAATTCCAAGATTCCAACGTCACTTGTTCAAGAATATCAGGAGTTTAACTACCATGTCATCTGTAAACAAAGCTGTACCATCATACCATCTGGACACGAAGCTGTACCATCCTATAATCAGTACTCGAAGCTGCACTGTCATACAATCTCTACATGATCTTCCATCATTATACCATCATACCATCTGGTGGATATTAAGCACCACATTGTTATATGTATGTCAGACATTTAACATTACGCCATTGGAACAGAAAATAACATTGAATGATAAGTCAACTTCATAAATTTATATTTATATTATAAGAAAAATATCAGCTAATATGTAGTCTATATGTATTACATCATGGTAAAAAATTGTGTTCTCTTTATTTTAAAAGACTACACAATGTTTATCATCTACACATGATAATTTAACGTCCTGTCATCTACACATGTGACTGTAACATCCTGTCATCTACTATTGAGACTTTAACGTCCTGTCATCTACACAAGAGACTTTAACGTCCTGTCATCTACACAAGAGACTTTAACGTCCTGTCACACAAGAGACTTTAACGTCCTGTCATCTACACAAGAGACTTTAACGTCCTGTCATCTACACAAGAGACTTTAACGTCCTGTCATCTGCACATGAGACTTTAACGTCCTGTCATCTAAACATGAGACTTTAACGTCCTGTCATCTACACATGAGACTTTAACGTCCTGTCATCTACTATTGAGACTTTAACGTCCTGTCATCTACACAAGAGACTTTAACGTCCTGTCATCTACACATGAGACTTTAACGTCCTGTCATCTACACATCATAAAGATCCTATTGAGATATGACTGACATCATA
>MUZC01004819.1:193563-215643 GCA_002072015.1 Radix auricularia | reverse complement strand
TAAATGTTACTCCTCACAGCCCACCTCTATCTTCCCAAAACTCACTATAATCCCATCATAAATGTTACTCCTCACAGCCCACCTCTATCTTCCCAAAACTCACTATAATCCCATCCTAAATGTTACTCTCCTCTCACTGTATCGTTTGTTAATGCTCCCAGCACACTATATATGACCCGCGGCGTAGCATACGCCGCAGACTTGTTCAGAGATAGTGCAAAGAAAGGGTGAAAGAAGAGACAAAAACTACAGTACGAAGAAATGAGAACAACTCAAGTGAACGTCTGAGGGTAAAACCGTCGACGCATTTTTGGTCTCGAGGCATGCGCACTGCGGTCAGCTACCTGCCCTCACCCTGCACCACCCTAGCTTACCAACCATAAACTGTGAATGGCCGATCCTAGCGAGGGTCATTCATCATGATTACTTGCACTCGTGTTGTGCTTGTGCTGGTGAATTACACATTACATATAGATTTGGCAATAGTATTGCATATCTGTTTGGATATACTACATTTAATAAACATGTAGCAGTTTTAGTTTATAAACTCATAATCACATCAATTTTAAGTCATTGTACCCGTATATCTAAACACTCTGAGCTGCAGGGTTTATTGATAGTGTTATTTATCGGTCAGAGGTGGATTTCTATGGCTATGGCTCAATATATATATATTAAAAAAAATATAATTCTTTCAGGCTTTTTAGACATCATTGTTTCTTTATAATATTTGAAACTGTTTAAAAATGTATGTTTTTCTTCTTTTTTTTTTTCCTTGTTAATGAAAGATGAATGATTAAAACAATTATATATAAATATAACATTGACAAATGTAAAATAATATATGTTGTTGTTGTTGTTGTTTTCAATAATAAACAATATTGATAAAAGTATAGTAACTAAAACAAATAAGATTCATTTATTTATTTATTTTTAAAATTAACATTTAAATTTATTGAACGCAGGAGGTCCTACAAATTATTTCATCATTGAGGACATGGGATCCTTCCTATCAAAGCCAACTAAAGGTAATGATATATTTAAATACTAGTTCCTTTCAATGCTCTTCGACGTAACTAACAGATAGTATACATACAATAAGAACCCAGTTGTAACACTGTCGCTTAAAAACAATGTCTGTGAACTTGATCAGACAAGATGTATGAAAGATGAGATATATGAAAGATGAGATGTATGAAAGATGAGATGTATGAAAGATGAGATGTATGAAAGATGAGATGTATGAAAGATGAGATGTATGAAAGATGAGAATATATGAAAGATAAGATGTATGAAAGATGAGATGTATGAAAGATGAGATGTATGAAAGATGAGATGTATGAAAGATGAGATGTATGAATGTGGCAACAGTTTATTTACACATTGCAATTTTTTAATATTATAAAGGAATATTTTCACGGCTAATTGTCAGTGCCATGATGCGAGTTTTAACCTGAAATTACAACGTAATTATCAACTAAACGAAGAAACATAAGTATTTATTATTAGAAGTTTTACTAGTGTTGTATCTAAGTAAACATTACCTATCAATTAATTAATTAGGATATAATTTGTGTACTCAACTATTGAAAGTAAAGCAGTAATGCTATGGCGGTGTGAAGAAAATTATATTAAAAATAAGCGAGACATTTATATATTTAATCTCCAGAAATTAATTATGATAAAGAAAAACTTTTTAAAAAGGTGGATAGTAACAAAATTTAGAAAAATATTATACTACTCAATAAATTGTCAGTAAAAGTCTTCTTCTGAATATGTTAATAGATGATCCTGGAAATATGGGTGTTGTTGGTGACACTGACGTCAAGAGATATTTTGAAGGTATCTTTAAAGACTTATACGAGCATATGTATCTGTGTTAATTGTGAAATTAAATTGAAAGAATATGATTGTTTTTAAAAAAGTATTTGCACCATATTGAATCTAATTGTAAATAACTAGATAAACAGAAAAGAAACACAATATTTTTTTTTAACAAGACGATTCCTTCCCTCCAATCAGGTACACACGAAATGCTTTTATCCGAACACGGTGAGGCGGGTCTCATGACTCACTTTTTAAAGTGCACAAAAACCCATTCCCACGATAAATACATACAGGCGGATCTGTTCTCCAAGACATCCGCCCCACCCGAGTATCGCGGCAGAGATGTCGTTGAATTCATCAAAGCATGTGCCCAGTTAACAGTTCGGGTCTCTGTGGGGTATACAAGCCCCCACAGGCCACAACACGTCCCGGGAACAAGTCTCCCGTATCCCTTCTACGATATCCGTGGCAAGAATTTCTTGAAATGCGGAAGTGGCAGAATTTACTCCGCCCTGAGGTACACGGAGAAGGACCAGAAGACGTGCCAGTGCCGTGGGTGTCTCAAGTCCGAGAGTCCGAGCCACGTTTGGTGGGAGGTCATCGTCTTCACGGCCACTCACGGCCACTCACGGCCCCTCACGGCCACTCACGGCCACTCACGGCCCCTCACGGCCACTCACGGCCACTCACGGCCACTCACGGCCACTCACGGCCACTCAAGGCCACTCACGGCCACTCACGGCCACTCACGTCGTCTTTGACGACCTGGAGGCGCGCCGGTCGACGTGCAGGTTGTTTTATGACAGCCAAGACTGCCCCGTGGTCACTCTGGACGGGTGCAGGTTGTTTTATGACAGCCAAGACTGGACAGCCAAGACTGCCCCGTGGTCACTCTGGACGGGTGCAGGTTGTTTTATGACAGCCAAGACTGCCCCGTGGTCACTCTGGACGGGATGAGCACGATAGCCGACATCGATAAAGACAGGTGCTGGCTGATCTGCGCCACGTGTGACGCTGAGCTGGTCAAGAAGCTGAAGGCGTCCACCCGAGAATTCGCCGAGCTGTGCGAGAGTTTATACATCAAGTACAGTCAGTCTAAGAGGGAGAGCAATTTGTGTATCATCGTGTCCCACCCCCACGGATGCTGCAAGCAGATCTCGATCGGGAAGTGGTTGCGTAGACTGGATAAGGGCTCGGGGTACAGCCGTTATTCTTATAATACGTCTACGTGCCCGGGCACGAGTGGTGCTTGGGTGTACATACTGGGAAGTGACGTTTGGTTGTACAACGGTCACGTGCACAGCGGAACCAATGAGATCGATTCTAATTATAGCGGAGACGGACGAGACTATTCTATACGGAAAGCAGAAGTGTAATAACTTTAGCGGAACGATGCGATGAAATCATTTCAGTGGCAACTTTTGTAAAAGAAGTTAATTTTGGTCCAGAAAATTTTACACATAACATATTTTTTAAAGTTTAAACTTGCGTGAATACTATCACGAAAAATTATAAATTGGTATTTTACGACACTACTTCAAAACTGAATGAGTATTTGAAATGATTTTTTGGTCAATAAGAAAATAAAGTAAATATTATATTTACAGAGTTTCGCTCAACGTTAAGCTGAGATTGATTTTCGTGGGAGAAAATAAATTATTGTAATTGTTTTTAAAATTTTGTCTTTATAGTGTGATTTTCATCAATGTAGATGTAGTTAATGTAAATAACTAGACTTGGTTCTAATTGTCAAAGCTTTTTCGTATTTTGAGACTTACTTTCACAATAACATGTCTGTATATTTTTTTAATGAATTTTCATGAAACTGTCTTAATTCATGGTTCACACTTTCACGTCGAATCTTTATATTAGACACCGTGTTTTTATTTAAGAACATTCTTTAAGTATTTTTTTTTTGTATTATTTCTTTTATTTTTTTAAATACTTTTTGTTTCTTTGTTTAGTGTTTGAAATATTCTTTTAAAAAGTTACAGTTTGAATGTGAAGTACTTTCTATCTAAAAATTATTCATTCATTTTTCTTCATTCATAATTAAATTTATTTCTAAAAACAATTTTTTTTTAGTCATTATAGTGGTATATGTCCATGGGCAAACAACATATAAACTGTATTATCCTGTTCAATCTTCAATCGGAATGTTAAAATGTCTTTGAATTGTACAACATCAAAATATTAACAAACACAAAAAAAAATAATTAATTTTTATTTATTGTTTTAAAAAATTATAATTTTATGTTTAAACTTAATCACAGTAACCAGTTTATGTCTAAATTTAGAAAAGATTTTGAGTAAATGAATTTAAAAATTTATTGGCACACTTTCTTTTTTTAATAAATCAAGCATTTGTTTCTGTTTTCCGATCTTTGATATTATTTTGTTCATTCAGTAAGATATTTTAAAGTTATTTTAAACATAGGCTTTTGTGTTAATGGGTTGATGGTTGAGTAAATTTCATATCGTTAAAAAATGTTTGGCCCCTATTATAATTCTATAAGGTATTTAGCTCTAAAAGTCTATTCCTTCTGGGCCGGGGCCCCATGTAATTGAATGTGGGAGAGGGGGCTCTCAGCAAAATATCGATTCACGAAGGAAGAAGGAACAATAACTCATCTATAGATAATTGAGACAGGGGACAGTAAAAACTGAAAGTGTTCATTGTGAGGAGATTCAGTGACGGTATAATAAATATACAAAAGTCGTGGTTGTTGGGGAAAAACAAAATGCTATAATTAGGCATTAAAATAAGGTGTTAAAATAAGGCGTTAAAATAAGGCGTTTAACATTTTAACGATTAAATTATTTTTTAATGATTAATCGCCCATCAACTTACAAATTATTGGAACTCATAAAGTAAAAAATGATCATAATAATAATTAGCAGCCAATAAATAATAAATTTCCTGACGATTAAACCAACATTGACGTTTTAAACTATCGACTGAAGTGAATGTTAAAAATGCTGATAAAGTTTGCCTACCATGGTTCTAACACTTCACCTACTTGTCAAATCAAATTAAAAGCTTAATAAGCTATCGGGAGTAATGAAGTCTGACTCAGAGACAGAAAGTGACGATAACTCTGATGAATTATTGCTTTACAAAAATGAAATGCAATTTAATGAATCCATTAACCCACTACAAAAGTGGAAACGTAATGAATACAGATATTTAAAAAATATTTATAATGCTTTTTGGCGGATCTTCGTTTCTCACAAATATATTTTTTTTAACCGACAACAAATTTTGATTAATAAAAATAATAAATAAAAATTACAAAAAAATTTTTTTCTTAAATTTAAAAATTGAACGAATGAAAAATCAACTTTTGATAGGTTCTATCTTACACAATCATATCCTATCACCCCCTCTCCCACCTGTCCGTTACTTTCTTAATGTATACTCCAAATCCTTCCCGTTTTATCTTAATGGCGTGTTCTGCCCATGGGTTGTCTTGGTCCGTCGCCCACGGCCGTGATTGATTGAATCGGTGCATCCAGAGGCAGAGACGAAAGCTAATCAAGAGCAGGCCACTACAATGAGAAGGCAAACCTTGAATTATTACCAGCCCCTCTATCAAAGCTATCAGCTGGTGGGGTGAAGTAGGAGTTAAACATTGCTTTGCTTTCAGTACAGCTGCCGATGTTCGTGCGCAGAGGTCGGCAACCTTTTTAGGAAGAAGAGCTTCGAGTTATAAGTTACAACAGTTACAACAACAGTTACAACAACAGTTACAACAACAGTTACAACAACAGTTACAACAACAGTTACAACAGTTACCAGTTGCTTAAAGAGCCACTAACAAGAATTCTGAAAAAAATTATGTGACTATTATTTTTTTAGCATGGAACTGAAGACCCGCATCTTGACATCGAAAGAGACACATCTTGACATCGAAAGAGACACATCTTGACATCGAAAGAGACACATCTTGGCATCGAAAGAGACACATCTTGACATCGAAAGAGTTGCCCTTGACATCGAAAGAATTGCATCTTGACATAGAAAGAGTTGCATCTTGACATCGAAAGAGACACATCTTGACATCGAAAGAGTTGCATCTTGACATAGAAAGAGACACATCTTGACATAGAAAGAGTTGCATCTTGACATCGAAAGAGACACATCTTGATATAGAAAGAGTTGCATCTTGACATAGAAAGAGTTGCATCTTGACATCTAAAGAGCCACATCTTGACATAGAGAGAGTTGCATCTTGACATCGAAAGAGACACATCTTGACATAGAAAGAGCCCCATCTTGACATCGAAAGAGTTGCATCTTGACATCGAAAGAGCCTCATCTTGACATCGAAAGAGTTGCATCTTGACATCTAAAGAGACGCATCTTGACATAGAAAGAGTTGCATCTTGACATCGAAAGAGACACATCTTGACATCGAAAGAGCCCCATCTTGACATCGAAAGAGCCGCATCTTGACATAGAAAGAGTTGCATCTTGACATCGAAAGAGACACATCTTGACATAGAAAGAGTTGCATCTTGACATCGAAAGAGCCGCATCTTGACATCGAAAGAGCCGCATCTTGACATCAAAAGAGTTGCATCTTCACATCGGAAGAGCCGCATCTTGACATCGAAAGAGTTGCATCTTCACATCGAAAGAGTTGCATCTTCACATCGAAAGAGCCGCATCTTGATATCGAAAGAGCCGCATCTTCACATCGAAAGAGTTGCATCTTCACATCGAAAGAGTTGCATCTTCACATCGAAAGAGCCGCATCTTGACATTGAAAGAGTTGCATCTTCACATCGAAAGAGTTGCATCTTCACATCGAAAGAGCCGCATCTTGATATCGAAAGAGCTGCATCTTGACATCGAAAGAGCCGCATCTTGACATCGAAAGAGACTCATCTTGACATCGAAAGAGCCGCATCTTGACATCAAAAGAGTTGCATCTTCACATCGAAAGAGCCGCATCTTGACATAGAAAAAGCTGCATGCGGACGGCCCGTGGGACGCAGGTTGCAGACCCCTGACGTACTGGAAACTTCTACAAGTTTCAAGTCTTATTTTGATCAGCAACGAAAATCCAGGGAGTCCCGCCCTACTTCCTCACCAAAACTCCGTCTTACATAACATAACACTAACCATTGTAATAATTATCTATAGACATTCATAGCGCCGAGGAAACATTGCCGCTATTTCGAACGCACCTTTACCGACACGCCCCTGTTAACGGGCGGAGATGCGTGCTAACAGAATGAGGAAGAAGTTCAATTTATTTTCATTGCACAGCGGCCACGACCCCGCCATTTACCTGGCTACACATTACTTTTACTCCATTCACCTGCATAATACAGTTTACCGTCATTACCACTCACCTGGATATATTCTACCTGTACTACCGATCACCTTTATACAGTTGATTTTTAATGCCATCTAAAAGTTATCACATTGGATTATACCCTGCTAATCGCGTGTCAGTGCGACCGTTACACCCAGCTGCCAGATCTATTGTTGCTTCTGGTGTAGAAAGCTTTACTTCACATCAGGATTACGTCACAAGATTCAGTTTTCACTGGACATCGCCACATTGAACATTCACAAATCTGTTGGTTTTGTCTGTCACCGGTGGCCGATGGGTGTGACAGTTGACGTGGAATAAGATACGATGTTACTATTGAAGTGAGGTCAGTGAGGTAATTTTCGATGTTTACGACTATTTTATCACTGTTTCCAAAACTATTATAGACTTGTAAACATAAATAAAAATCTTCAAATTAACTCCCGAATTTACTTTCACGAATTAGCCACACTTTATGTCTTTACGAAATGCATTTTTTTTATATTTAGAACACCAGCCACAGCAGTAAAAAAAAAAAAATTCATGTTTTGCATTGATCCATTTACGTTGTTGTCTGGTTGGATGTTGATAGCTTTGATTTATTTATTTTTTAAAATTGATCTCTTCTTTCAAGAACATGCGTTATTTCTTATTTCTTTTTTTTCTATATTCGCCAATTATACATAAAGATATTTCGGCACTTATTTGTCTAAGTCTGAAATTACAGAGCTGTAGAAATGTAGACATAAAGATAAAAACACCTTTCTTATTCCATATGCAAGAACAAACACATACAAGTTTTCTTTCTTTCCGTCCGGTATTCGGGCGTGGAATGGGTTGCCTGAAGAAACCAGGAAAGCCACCACTTTATCATCTTTTAAAACTCTAGTAAGAATACAGGACTAAACACAATCCATAGAAATACGTAGGACGCAATAATCTTCTGTACAGAAGGAGCGTCTGTAACATATAAGCTAAGATAAGATAGAAGTTTTTATATTTTTCTAAGGTTGAAAGTTTGTTGTAGCATTAATTTACTTACTAATTTTAAAAGTCACCTTTTAAAAAAACGTAATGTTACAGCAGTGAAGGGCAAAGCAAACTATGGTCCGCGGGCCACTTAACGGCCCACTCAAATGTTTAATTTGGCCCGTAAAACCGTCTGATAACTTTAAACATATACTTCAAATGCAAATTTAGTGAAGAGGGCATCTTACAACGTAAAGTCGACTTAAAACGTCATAATCCCAATATAAAATTGCCTCGTTGAAATTTATCATGAAAGCCAATGAGAACGAATTCAGTTTTAGTATTTTATAGCCGTTATTCAACACGTAAAGAAAAGTCAGCTCTTGAAAAAATTACTTTCATTTTGTACCTGTAAAAATGGTCTAATGCAACACTCGGAAATTTCAGGTAAATGTACTGATCCCGCCTTCATGTGGTCGTTGTATTATTCATTTAAGTCGTATCTCAACTAACTAAAATTAAATCAAAATATGTCGTGATACCAATGGTAGAGCGAAGCAAAATATCGTTCTACAGATATGTTCGAAATATGTATGTGACAGCTCATAAAACGTCTTTTAACGGTATGGGAAGCGAGATCAAACTGACTGGGGAACACCACTTATGTCTTCGTACGAAAATTTGGGGTAGAGAGTAGCTCCTGTTGTTTCGGTTATGACGTCATGTCTAATGTCATCTTCTTTCAGGACACAACAAGTGAATCTCCGAACATGGCGACTACACCACCAGCTCTCACCAACACGACCTCCCTGAACGCCCCCGTCAACAGCAACCAGACCACTCACCCCACAGACGCAGCCAATGCTTCTACGACCACAGCAACAACTTCAGCCACAACAGGTGTCACGGCGTCATCCGCAGCCGCCTTGACCACACCCACCCCTCTACCCACAGGTGGGTCTATTGTTTCAAACTTTCATCGTATCCTTAAAGATGTTATACCACTGATTAAAACAATGGCCGGTACCAGGGCCATGGAAGACTGTTAGTGATAGAATAACACCGGGTCAAATACATCATGAAAACAAACACACAAAAATTAAGCAACCCATAAAAAAAACGAAGTATTTGGTTATAAATCCATTAATTATGAGACATAACTAATGAATGTACATTCTCTGTTGGGTTGAGCCGTTAGGCTGTTAAAACCCGGTTCAATTTTTCGCAGGCGAGCCTCAACATTCGGGCATCGCCGTAGAGGTAGTCCTCTGCAGGTATTGCAACTTCACCATCTTAAGCCCCGTCCAACTCGGGGCAACACTCTAGCACGTGGGCCACCGTCTCCTCCGGGCAGCCGCACAATCGACAGGCCAGTTGCCTTCTGTTGTCAAACTGGTATAGGTAGCTTCGTCTGGAACAATGGTCTGTTCTCATTCTAGTTAAGATAGACTGACTACTACGATCAAGTTTCCACCAGGCATCGCTTTTGTTCGGTCGCGGCAGACATAGCTAAAAGTATTGATTACATTCAATATAATGTGCACCCCGTAATAGACATGCATAAAAATTTACAGATCCGGAAAATATTATAAAAATATGTTCAATTTAATACACACCGCGTGACGGACTGGCTTAAACATTTACATGATACATATTATAGATAATCTAAAAATTAATTAATTTAAATACAGTGCATATGATCGATATGAAATTTTGACAGAATGCATTGTTAGGTGAAAAAATTTTATGTTCAAAATTTCAGCTCGATAGGGTCACTGAAAGTGGGTCATGCTTTACGTTTGTTTTTCCGCGGGAGGGACCACGACAGACAGCCCAGACGATGAGGTTTATAACAGGGATATAAAATATGTTATTTAATCAGGGTGTGTATAGAGCTGACAGGACGTCACAGAAGAAAGAAAGTTTCTGGAAAAAATTCCCCCTTCAATGAACAAATTTACAAATAGTGACAAAAAATATAAATGAAATTAACAAAACGTTGCTCTGATTGGGGATAACACCGCAACAAAGTTTTCATTTTATTTTATTTGTTTGATTGGTTTTCGTTGAGGGGGGGGGGGGGCTTTTCCGAAACGTTCGTTTATCATTGGCGTTACGCCATGCCTCTATATATAAATATATTCTGTATCAATTTTTTCTTTTTTTAAACCATCGTTAAGCCTGATTACTGTCTCATCCATGTTTTGTCCACATAAAATATAACAAAGGTAACCAAACAATAACAAAATACCAACAACAACCATGCCACGCCAACAAACCGACCCCCTCACACACACACGCAATAAAATAACAAGCTGACAAGGCCTAACCTCTCCCTTTCTGTCTCACACACACAGCCGCGCGCACACACACAGGCGCGCGCACACACACAGTCGCGCGCGCACACACACACACAGGCACGCACACGCACTCACACAGGCGCGCGCGCACACCAATTAAGGTGTGTTACAATAAGCCTTGCAGTCATTCAAAATAGAGAATCGGAGCTGCACATTTTCGAACCTGATCATACCTAAACACGCCGAACGAGCGAATACGATTACAATATTATGATAACACGATAGGCGGATGATTAGGGGCGGGGTGGAGGGGTAGTATTTTTGACTTCCAAATCTGTTCATGGCAAACATGTTGCGCATGTTTGGGGATGGTTCATCTCAAATTCGTCACGTCAAACGATCAATCAAATCAACTTCATGGTGTCCCCGAGGGCAGGTGGCACACGTGATGTGAACATTTGAGGGCGGCTTGGAAAGTGGAAGTGTGTGATTTTATAACACACCTTATAACTCACCTTATTGCACCCCTTATAGCGCACCTTATAGCACACTTTATAGTACACCTTATAGAACACCTTATAGCGCACCTGATAGCACACCTTATAGAACACCTTATAGAACACCTTATAGAACACCTTATATAACACCTTAAAGCACACTATATAGCACCCCTTACAGCTCACCTTATAGCACACCTTATAGCACACCTTATAGCACACCTTACAGCACACTATATAGCACTCCTTACAGCTCACCTTATAGCACACCTTAAAGCACACTATATAGCACCCCTTACAGCTCACCTTATAGCACACCTTAAAGCACACTATATAGCACCCCTTACAGCTCACCTTTTAGCACACCTTAAAGCACACTATATAGCACCCCTTACAGCTCACCTTATAGCACATCTTAAAGCACACTATATAGCACCCCTTACAGCTCACCTTTTAGCACACCTTAAAGCACACTATATAGCACCCCTTACAGCTCATCTTATAGCACACCTTAAAGCACACTATATAGCACCCCTTACACCTCACCTTATAGCACATCATATAGCACATCTTAGATATTACAGCACAATTTAGATGTTATAGAAAACTTAGAACTGATGATACAACTTACTGTACACCTTAAAGCACACTATATAGCACCCCTTACACCTCACCTTATAGCACACCTTATAGCACATCTTAGATATTACAGCACAATTTAGATGTTATAGAAAACGTAGAACTGATGATACAACTTACTGTACACCTTAAAGCACACTATAAAGCACCCCTTACACCTCACCTTATAGCACATCATATAGCACATCTTAGATATTACAGCACAATTTAGATGTTATAGAAAACTTAGAACTGATGATACAGCTTACCGTACACCTTAAAGCACTAATCAGATCTAAAAGACTAGGCCACATTTCTGGTCTTGAAACATTGGCATCACATTACAATAAGCTGAATTAAAATGAAAAATTTCCGACGTTCTTTAAATGGTGATCGTATCTCGTCGCATTGATATGATATTTCTATCCTTTCACTGACAACCGTAATTCTGACGTGTCATGGCGTGTCATGGCGTGTCATGGCTTGTCTGCGGGAAGCAGGAAAATAAACACGGCATCAACATTTAAAACTCTAATAAAAATGAAAAGACTGGACATAAGCGATGGATAAGCGTAGGACACAATAATCTTCAGTATCTGTAACGTATAATATAACGAATATATGCGGCACACATTAATGAATGAAAGTTCACGGACTCTGTAGCGTTGTATAAATAATTGCACATCAGCAGATGTAGCGATAGTAATTAGATGACATTTGCCATGGTCAATTATGATACATAATAAAAATGTGTCTCATTGTTGTCTGAAACTTGTCTTAAATGTGATGACTGTTGTCTGCTACATGTCTGAAATGTCACTGACTGTTGTCTGAAATGTCCCTGACTATTGTCTGAAATGTCCCTAACTATTGTCTGAAATGTCCCTGACTATTGTCTGAAATGTCCCTAACTATTGTCTGAAATGTCCCTAACTATTGTCTGAAATGCCCCTGAATGTTGTCTGAAATGTCCCTGAATGTTATCTGAAATGTCCCTGACTGCTGTCTGAAATGTCCCTGACTGTTATCTGAAATGTCCCTGACTGTTGTCTGAAATGTCCCTGAATGTTATCTGAAATGTCCCTGACTATAGTCTGAAATCTACCTGACTGTTGTCTGAAATGTCCCTGAATATTGTCTGAAATGTCCCTGACTATAGTCTGAAATGTCCCTGAATATTGTCTGAAATGTCCCTGACTATAGTCTGAAATGTCCCTGACTATTGTCTGAAATGTCCCTGACTATAGTCTGAAATGTCCCTGAATGTTGTCTGAAATGTCCCTGACTATAGTCTGAAATGTCCCTGACTATAGTCTGAAATGTCCCTGACTATTGTCTGAAATGTCACTGACTGTTGTATGAAGGGTCCTTGAATGTTGTCTAAAATGTCCCTGACTGTTGTCTGAAAGGTCCTTGGATGTTGTCTAAAATGTCCCTGAATGTTGTCTGAAATATCCCTGACTGTTGTCTGAAATGTCCCTCAATGTTGTCTGAAATGTCCCTGAATGTTGTCCCTGAGTGTTGCATGAAATGTCCCTGAATAATGTACCTGAATTTTGTCTGAAATGTCCCTGACTGTTGTCCCTGAGTGTTGCATGAAATGTCCCTGAATTTTGTCTGAAATGTCCCTGACTGTTGTCTGAAATGTCCCTGACTGTTGTCTGAAATGTCCCTGAATGTTATCTGAAATGTCCCTGACTATTGTCTGAAATGTCCCTGAATGTTATCTGAAATGTCCCTGACTGTTGTCTGAAATGTCCCTGAATGTTATCTGAAATGTCCCTGACTATAGTCTGAAATGTATCTGACTGTTGTCTGAAATGTCCCTGAATATTGTCTGAAATGTCCCTGACTATAGTCTGAAATGTCCCTGAATATTGTCTGAAATGTCACTGACTGTTGTATGAAGGGTCCTTGAATGTTGTCTAAAATGTCCCTGACTGTTGTCTGAAAGGTCCTTGGATGTTGTCTAAAATGTCCCTGAATGTTGTCTGAAATATCCCTGACTGTTGTCTGAAATGTCTCTCAATGTTGTCTGAAATGTCCCTGAATGTTGTCCCTGAGTGTTGCATGAAATGTCCCTGAATGTTGTACCTGAATTTTGTCTGAAATGTCCCTGACTGTTGTCTGAAATGTCCCTGACTATTGTCTGAAATGTCCCTGACTGTTGTCTGAAATGTCTCTGACTGTTGTCTGAAATGTCCCTAACTGTTGGCTGAAATGTCCCTGACTGTTGTCTGAAATGTCCCTGAATGTTGTCTGAAAAGTCCCTGACTATTATCTGAAATGTTCCTTACTGAAATATGATTTGTCTCCGCCATGTTCTCCAGCGTCGCCAACTTCGATGTGTCCTGACCTCCAGGGAAGTAACTCTTCATCAACTCATCAAAGACAAACCCCCCTCAAACCCAGGTCCTTTCAGCTGAGTACCGACAAACGGTCTGTTGGAACCGTGGTCAGGGCCGAGTGTCCAGCGAGGGGACGAGACCGTTTGACCGTATACCTTCAGTGTCAGGTCACGGGTCAGTGGAACTCGAGTCTGCCGTTATGTATAGGTAAGTTGGTCAGCCGTTATGTGTTGGTAAGTTGGTCTGCCGTTATGTATTGGTAAGTTGGTCTGCCGTTATGTATTGGTAAGTTGGTCTGCCGTTATGTATTGGTAAGTTTGTCTGTTATGTATTGGTAAGTTTGTCTGTTATGTATTGGTAAGTTTGTCTGTTATGTATTGGTAAGTTTGTCTGTTATGTATTGGTAAGATTGTCTGCCATTATGTATTGGAAAATTTGTCTGCCGTTATGTATTAGTAAAATTGTCTGTTATGTATTTGTAAGTTTGGCTGTTATGTATTGGTAAGTTGGTCTGCCGTTATGTGTAGTTAAGTTTGTCTGCCGTGGGGTGCGGTCCCTCCATATCACAAACTGGGGCGTGGGGTGCGGTCCTTACCATATCACAAACAATCGGGGCGTGGGGTGCGGTCCCTACCATATCACAAACAATCGGGGCGTGGGGTACAGTCCCTTCCATATCACAAACAATCGGGGCGTGAGGTGCGGTTCCTTCCATATCACAAACAGGGGCGAGGGGTGCGGTCCCTACCATATCACGAACAGGGGCGTGGGGTGTGGTTCTTACCATATCACAAACAATCGGGGCATGGGGTGCGGTCCCTACCATATCACAAACAATCGGGGCGTGGGGTACGGTCCCTACCATATCACAAACAATCGGAGCGTGGGGTACGTTCCCTACCATATCAGAAACAATCGGGGCGTGGGGTACGGTCCCTTCCATATCACAAAAAATCTTGGCGTGGTGTGCGGTCCCTACCATATCACAAACAATCGGAGCGTGGGGTGCGGTCCCTACCATATCACAAACTGGGGCGTGGAGTACGGTCCCTACCATATCACAAACTGGGGCGTGGAGTGCTGTCCCTACCATATCACAAACTAGGGCGTGGGGTGCAGTACCTACCATGTCACAAACCGGGGCGTGCGTGGGTTGCGGTTCCTACCATATCACAAACTGGTGCTAGGGGTGCGGTCCCTTCCATATCACAAACAATTGAGGCGTGGGTTTGGATGAAATTTTCTGCAATCCCGACATTGAAAATGAAACAAAATTAAAGGACACATTTTATTACGCCTCAAGCATAAACTATGAAATTAGTTTTTCCATGGCTTTATGACAGTCTGTGTGAAATCTCCAAGGTCCAAATGCGCGTGTTTCTATTAGATAGACTCCATATTCCATGTCATTTTCGAGCATCAATATATTGTACAGACATTTAGGTACTTGCAATAGGTTGTATAAATATTTTCGGGCATCAATAGATTGTACAGACATTTAGGGACATACAATAGGTTGTATAGATATTTTCGGGCATCAATAGATTGTACACACATTTACGGGTATACAATAGATTGTACAGACATTTACGGCATATAATAGATTGTACATACATTTACGGGTATACAATAGATTGTACAGACATTTACAGGCATACAATAGATTGTACAGACATTTACAGGTATACAATAGATTGTACAGACATTTACAGGCATACAATAGATTGTACAGACATTTACGGATAAAAAATAGATTGTACAGACATTAATGGTATAAAATAGATTGTACAGACATTTACAGGTATCAATAGATTGTACAGTCATTTACGGAATGTTATCTTGGGAAATGTGTTTACAGTTAATTGTAAATAGGCATTTCCGATTGATGAAGTGATTGACAGAATACTGTAAACTATAAAGTTTATAGAAAATACTATACAGATTATTGACGATTCTATAAATATAGCATGTGATCCGTTAAAGATTATAGATACACTTTTAAAAATTAAAGATGATACTTAAATGACTATAGATGATACTCTGAGTACTTTACATTATTATACAGATGTTATAGTAGATGATACTACGAAGGCTATAGATGATTGGGTTAAAAAATGAAGGAGGATCCATTGCACGGGGATCGTTAGTTTACTTCAGTATTTCAACGAATCGTAGTTGCGCCTCAGATGCGTTCATTTTTAGTGGAGATTCCAGAATCTTAAAATCAAATATACATGTATTTAAAATAACTACTACTCTGAGCACTTAGAGTTCAGTAACAGCAAACAGAATTCAGTCCCCTTGTTTCTCTGTTTAGTGCCGGCCTGTAGTTCACTGACAGACTCTCTATCTCTATCTCTATCCCCATCTCAGATTCTCTCGACGTGTCTTCGTACAGACTTTTCTTCGCTGTCGGAGGAGGGGCAGTCGGCCTGATCGTCGTGGCGCTGTGCTGTATCTACTGCGCGTTGTTGAGAGAGGGGCGGAGGAACACTGCAAGGTAACTGCGGGGAAACACTTGTTTTAACAAATGCATCTCAGGCAGCTTGTAAGAGCAATAAGCCGGGCAGGTAGGGGGCAAGAGAGTTCCACGTGAAGACAGGTTTTATTGCACTGCTCAGCAGATGAAGCAGGTGGCCCGGGTATTAGCATTAGCCAATGTCTTTAAAGGGTCTAATTCTCTAAGTCTCAGGCCAAAAGAATATGTAGAAGAAGAAGTGAGAGCAATATATCATTATTATATATTATAACTTAGAAATACAACTCATAGATAATACACTACAACATTCAGAACTAGGAATAAAAAACACTTTTCTTATTCCGTATTCAACAACAAACACAAACTAATTCTCGTTCTTTGGGCGTGGAATGTGTTGACTGATCGAACAAGGAAAACAAACACACTATCAAAGTATCAACATTTAAATTTTGTAAAAAAAATAATAAATAAATAAATGCAATACTAGACAAAATCCATTGATCGGATTAGGACGCAATGATCTTTTCTAAGGAAGGAACGTCTGTAATAGAGAGGATAAGATATTATATGTAGAACTTTCGTGTAATTTTTTTTTTTTTTTAAGTTTTTGTGTGTGAGGAAGAGGTTATTGGTTTATCAAGACAAGCTTCCATATCACACCACCAAAAGATAATATTAACATCTCCCGACAGGTTGGTATCGAATACCAGTGATGAACAGCAAGCCAAGTATGTGGACCCCTATCACATCGGCGAGAGATTGTACTCGCAGAATTCCTCCAGCGATTCCAGTCAAAGTGACACAACCTACGCCAAGCCAACTATATTTAGGTAAAACAACAATGTAACAAGGTGAAGGCCACCAGAAGCACACGTATGTCATAGTTGTGGGCTGTTTTAAACCGAATTGTCGTAATTAACGACATTGAAATATACTACAATATAATATAATCATAATCATTTATCTAAACAAATTATATCTTGTGTCATCTGCATGTTATAAAAGAAATAATTTATTATAGGGCTGTGGAAATTACCGATTAATTTCTTGATTAATCGGTAAATTTCATTATCGAATAATTTTTGAATCGATAAAATAGTGATTAAAATTAAAGAGATTTTTTTTAAATCGATTTATTAATAAATAATTAGTAACTAATAATAGTTTTTTTGTTTTTTTTAAAATAAAAATGCAAACTTCTCCATTTAAAAAGAAATGATTAATAAGTAAACTTTAAAGTAACCTGTTTTATAAGGACATTGATTGATTTTATTATAAAAAAAAACATTGTTTTTAATTAATTAACAATAACAAAATTAAGATTCATTGACATTATATTGAACTGCTTATATTTTAATATATCTCCTAACAGTATATATTTTTTAAAAAATAAATAAAATACTTAAGTTATCGGAATTTCCCCAAAAATGTCATAAACGGGCACAAAATGTGAAGTAAAACAATAGAGTAAAAAAAAAAGTGATTATCATAGAAAAAAATTATAACTTTTGGACCCCTTGGAATAAAATGATGATCTTTATGTTATTTTTAATGATGAAACAATTTCTATGTAGCTGTATTACTTTAATAGTTTAACATTAATGTGTAGATTTCATCCAAGTGCCTAAACTTTAAAGTTATTTAACTTATTTTATGGCTAACTGTGTTTTAAAAAACACCTTTCAAAAAATCAATTGCCTGTTTTTATTACTTCCCTTGAAATGTTCAGTTTAATGACGCCATACATCTTTATTTTTAGCTTTAACAAAATTATCGATTAATTAATCGGTAATTTTTAAAAAGTTAACGATTAAATTTAATTTAATCGACAACAGCCCTAAATTATTAAATTGTTTTTCTTATTTATTAATTTCTTCTTATTTATTGATTTCTTCCTATTTCTTAATTTCTTTTTATTTATTAATTTTGTTGCCAACTCCAGCACTCACATAAATCCAACATTTCATGAAGACGACTATGATCGGTGGAGGAAACAGGGGCGGAACTCAACGGAGAAGCTATATGACTCGCCTTGGACAAAGCCGTAAGGGGCGAGAACCTGAGAGTCATGTGGGGGTGGGCTGGTGGTGGGTGGGGTGGTGGTGGGGTAAACTAACTTTCGTTTAAAACTTGACGAGTGATACATTTGTGAGCAGAGATGCTTAAATAAACCAGGGATCTGAACAGGGGTCATAAGGAAATATAATGTGAGAACCTTCCTCTCATAAGTATGTCTGGTGTATGGGTACCGGTAATCATGAATAATTGTGGCGTGAGGACCAATGGCTAAATATTATTATGTTTTAAGACCCTTGCGTGGAACTCCTCAGAGGGCTTATGAGTAGATTTGATATCAAGAGCTTATGCATTAAAGTTAAAAGATGTGATTTGAGAACCCGTGATATTATGACAGATATGAGTAAATCTAAGGGGCCGTCCTTAAAATACGTACCACTCCAAAGGGGGGAGGATGTAAGAAAGTGTGACAGTTTGTAACAGGGGGGGGGCGGGGTGCCCGGGCATGTGTGACGTCAAGGTGTTTTATGTTAAATTTTAAATATTTTGTTAAAATTATTTTTTTGTTCGAAAGTGTGTCGTACTTTAGAAAAAAAATTGGTGGGGAGGGGGGTCCGAGGTTAGTGACAATTTGTGAAAGGGGGAGGGGGAATTTTAAAATGGTCAAAAATAGCGTGACGTACTTTATGGACGGTCCCTTAATGTGTTACGCATGGCATTTTAAAACATTCAACTGCAATTAGGATCAATTATTTATTTTATTTATGTAGAAATAAAATGGATTTGGAGGGTTGGCAAATAAGTTAACAGCCAAAAAGTCATATATACACATGTTTATTGTTATTTGTTTATTATTTAAAGCTTTACTTGCTTTATTTTCTTAAGTGATTTGAACACACAAAAACTGTGTGTGTGTTGGTTTGTTGAGGATCAAGGTGCTTGTTTTCAGTATGCGCCATTAATGTGTCTTTATTTTATATTGAACTTTGACAATTAGTTTGGAATTTTCAAATATTATTAAGTACAGTTAAATTAAATACCAATTCAGGCGGGGTCTCAAGACACAGATGGAGAACCCTGAATTCAAATGGAGTCAAAGTAGCCTGAAGACTATTGGAGAGTCGGGGTAAGCATCAACATCGTCCTTCTCCTTGAAACCAGTTACAATAGTTTGAATACTGATCAAAATTACTGCAGTACTAGCAACTAAACTTTTGCAACGCAACGGGAATTCCTTTCTAGATGTGACATACAAGATTCAAATAGAATTGTGTGATCAAAATATTAAATTTAAAGCAGGGTCGGCCTAAGGGAATCGGTGGCCCTAGGCCAGGGGTAGGGAAACTATGGTTCGCAAGCCAGATGTGGCTCTATTGATGGTTCGCGAGCCAGATGTGGCTCTATTGATGGCTCGTGAGCCAGATGTGGCTCTATTGGTGGCTCGTAAGCCAGATGTGGCTCTATTGATGGTTTGTGAGCCAGATGTGGCTCTATTGATGGCTCGTGAGCCAGATGTGGCTCTATTGTCTCTCAGACTAAAGATCGATTTTTTTAAACTCACATTTTTCAGACGCCTATGATCTACATATTAATTGCAAATAAACACAGCCTAACAATGTTTTTGAAAAGAATTCAGAGACATCATTATCGTGCTTCCAGTGTTGATATTAAACACAATGCATACCTTTACTTGAATTTTTTAGTTTTAAACATAAGGTATGATTCTCACAGAATTACTTGTCAAAGTAAGTGGTGATTATGGCTCTCTCAGACAAAATGTTTCCTCACCCCCTGCCCTAGGCGAAGTGAATTTGATGGCCCTAAATGTAATAGAAAAATTTAATAAATGAATATGGAAAGAATCTTGTGCGAGGCCCCCCACTAATAATGAGACTAATCGAAGGCCCTTGGCGGCTGCCTATAATTTGCCTATGCCTACAGCCGGCCCTGATTAAAGCTTTATAAATAGATCAAAACGCAAGTAGACGATTCGGCTAAAACCTTCATCGGTAAAAATAACAAACACATGCTATTTATTTTAAATTCCAGGTTTCAAGGACTGCCCCGAGCTCAGATATCGACGGATCGATTATCGGTGGAGTCGGGTGATTCTGCAGGACAAGTATCGACGACGCGATCTCTCGATCCTTTATTCCTTACATCATCGGTATCGACTGAAACCCTTTACGGCGTGAAGCGATACCGCAGAATGCGATCCCGCGAGATGGAGTCGGCGACTCTGTCCAACCCGATGACGTCACGGGGGCCACGTGAAGGCGATGGTTCCTTTCCTGGCGTGGACGGGGACTCAACTGTAGGGTTGACCGTTTTGTGATCCAGGAGTAAGAAGAGCAGAACCGTTGACGTCAAGGGAAAAGGAATAGCAATAAACTTTTCCTAGTGCACCAGCGCCAAGTGATCAAAACGACAGGAAGCGAGAAGATGTAATGCTAGGAGTGGCGAAAGATTGGGCTGAAATTATAAGAGTTATCAAGACAAGGGCAACTGCTGCTGCAGTTCCTTTGGTAGCCCTCTGGACTACGCTTAGATGGGGAAAGAAAAGAAGAACTTATCTGAGGGAGAGAAAAAAGCGTGTGCATGTTGATGGGTAGTGTGAATGTTGAAATGAAGCATGCAGAGTCAATAGAAATGTTCCTCTTTGTTGAAGTCTGAAAACCTTAAGGCATATATATTATATATATATATATATAAATATATATATATATATATATATATTTATATATATTAGGGCTCCGGAAATTATCTATTAAATTCTCGATTAATCGTTAAAATATTTTAACGATTAATCGACCCACCACTTATAAATGCACTGGAATTCAAAAAGTGAAATATTTCGGCCGATAAATATAATTTAATTCCGGAACTATTACAAGAACATTTTGCTTTTAAACTATTGACTGGCGTGACTGGCGTGACTGTTCAAAATGTTGACAATGGTTATTTTTGCAATTGAGACAAATTGTTTGCCTACTATGCATTGTTCCCTCTGAGTTTAAGCTTAGTTGATCCGTGTGCAAAAAAAGTTATTAACAAAACAACTCGTGTGAAAAGTTGTGTACAACATTTACAAAATTTGCTGCGCGGTGATTATAAACTCCTGCGTGGCGTCAAGTCAAATAGAGCGCAGCTGCACTGCTTAAAGGGAGCATTGCTTCCATGTTTCTAAATCTTCGCTTATCACCTGCAAACCAAACATCCACTACAATATCAGAAAGTTCAGCTGAGATAATCTAAAGCTGTGTGAACGATTGTTCAGCTCGTTTTTGGTTATATTGTCAATTAGACCCGCTCATCACTTTAACTGAATATTGTCAATTAGACTCACTCATCACTTTAACTGAATATTGTCAATTAGACCCGCTCATCACTTTAACTGAATATTGTCAATTAGACCCACTCATCACTTTAACTGAATATTGTCGATTAGACCCGCTCATCACTTTAACTGAATATTGTCAATTAGACCCACTCATCACTTTAACTGAATATTGTCAATCAGACCCGCTCATCACTTTAACTGAATATTGTCAATTAGACCCACTCATCACTTTAACTGAATATTGTCAATTAGACCCACTCATCACTTTAACTGAATATTGTCAATTAGACCCGCTCATCACTTTAACTGAATATTGTCAAGTAGACCCGCTCATCACTTTAACTGAATATTGTCAATTAGAC
>MUZC01004819.1:175837-189853 GCA_002072015.1 Radix auricularia | reverse complement strand
TATATATATATATAATTTTTATTTATAAATTAATTTTTTAACAAAAAATTACATTGCAGCTGTTTAATAAGACTTAAACTGTGGAACCCATTCGTTTATGTAATAAAGCAAATTAAACCTTTTTTTTATTAATTAAAGAAATGAATAACCGGTATTTGATTTAGAAGTATTTTGATGATTTGTGTTGGTGATTTATGAGTGTTGTCTTTAATTGGATTTGTTTGAAATAATTATGAAATAAAATCTGCAGGTGATGACGTAAAGGTTGCAGTAGTGTTGTATTGAGTTGGGTGTTTTGTTGTATCTCGTGTTGGATTTAGTGTTGTGTTAGTTGTTGTGTTTTATACTGGTCGGTTGTTGTATTTTATGATGGTTGTTGTGTGTTATGCTGGTTGTGTTTATGCTGGTTGCTGTGTTTTATGTTGGTTGTTGTGTTTTGTGCTGGTTGGTTGTTGTATTTTATGCTGGATGTTGTGTTTTATGCTGGTTAGTTGTTGTATTTTATGCTGGATGTTGTGTTTTATGCTGGTTAGTTGTTGTATTTTATGCTGGTTGTTGTGTTTTATGCAGGTTGTTGTGTTTTATGCTGGTTGTTGTGTTTTATGATGGTTGTTGTGTTTTATGATGGTTATTGTGTTTTTATGCTGGTTGTTGTGTTTTTATGCTGGTTGGTTGTTGTGTTTTATGCTGGTTGTTGTGTTTTATGCTGGTTGTTGTGTTTTTATGCTGGTTGTTGTGTTTTTATGCTGGTTGGTTGTTGTGTTTTATGCTGGTTGTTGTGTTTTATGCTGGTTGTTGTGAAAGAGAAGACTTAAACAAAAGTTCATGCTGGGTAGGGGCTTCTAACTAAAAAAAATTTTTGCCCTCAAAGTATACGTATTTAATAACCAACCAGACAAAGCAACCATCAGTTAAAAATTAGTTTCGCAGTTTTATCTCTAGAATGGTGTTTGGTTTCCTGTTTCGGTGGCGTTGAACCAATGAGGTTTAAATACATGGAGGCGGACGCTGTTATCAGATGGTTGCTAGTGGCTGAAGCCAGTGGGCGGAGCCTATCGCCACATTGCTTGTCTCAAAACATTCCACCAGTGCGGACAGCTTTCATTACGCTACCAGTCTTCTCACTCGTGTAGTGACTCCAATCAACTTCGTATTTTGTCATCACGTTTTTTCTCAAGTCTGCTAAGGTCCTAGTTCATTTCTGGCGGTCTAGATATTCTAATGGGTCAATTACAAAGCGTTGAAATGTATGTTAAGTTATTTATTATTTATACGATCAGTTGATCGAGGCCTTCAAAGCCTAGTCTATAAAGAAATTAAGCACTACAGATTTGCAGATCACCGACTTATTTAGTTCTACTTAGACTTAGGGCTGAGGAAAATAACGATTAATTTCTCGATTAATCGGTAAAAACTTTTACCGACTTAAAAAAGTTTTATGTACAAACTTCTCCATTAAAAAAAATGAAAGTGTTAACTTTAAAATAAGTTATTTTTTAAGGAAAATGATATAAAAAAAATTAAAAATTGTTTTTTACGTAATTAACAATAACAAAATTTAAATTCATTGACATTATATTAGCAACAACAACAATGTGCAGATAGGTGAAAATAACGGAGTGTCTACTGCTACGACAAAGTAACGGCAGACAACCCGCGCGGATGTGGCTGGTGCTACGACATGTCTTAACGCCAGCAACATCCGACCCGGTTGTCTGCCGTTACGACAAGTTACGACATGTCGTAAACAATTTTTTGTATTTTCAAATATGCTATTACTAATACTTAAATACTAAACCATAATTCTCATAATGAAATATCATGATCACTAGATAAGCTTTTTAATGAATTTTAAAGGTTTAAAAGAAAATCTAGATTGAGCCATTAAATGAAAAACAGTTATAATTTTTAAAAATTACTGATTCGTATCGGCTTGGCTAGATCAAGTGATAGTCGGGTTGCTCTGCAATGATATGACGCTAGTGATAGCGACATCGAATCCCGCCGCCGTCATGTTTTTTTTTTTTTTGTTTGTTTTTTTTAATTTTTTTTTTTTTTAAACATCATAATGAGTAAGGTAATAATTTTTGTTATTACTCTCAAAAGCAGATACGTTGACTAAATCTGTTAAAATAAAAAATATTTAGATTTTAGACTAGTCGTAACACTAGGCAATCCACATATGCTTGGCTAGCGTTACGACAACCGGTCAGGTCGTCTGCTGCTACGACAGTCGTAAAAATGTGTTATGTGCTTACTTACAGTTACGACTAAAACTGTATTTAAGTATGCTAATATTATTTTTTTCTTTTTGATTCGCAAGTTGACAGTCAGTTGGCATCACCAACGAAAACGGTGAGGCAAGAGTTTAAAAAATGACTATAAACCATTACTGTTACACTGTTAATAAATTTGATTGAAAGATATTTTTGAAAAATTCTATGAATTGAAGGCATCGCGAAAAAGTGCTTAACACAAGCGGAGGAAGGGGGATTTGCGTGATTTGAAGCCATTGTCAGACGAAGGAGGCATAGCGTATCATGCCTCGCAGACTTGCTCGTCATAAATAGTGGAAAGAGAGGCGGGGGGGGGCGCTGAGAAAACGGACACAAACAGAAGCACGAAGTAATGGGGAAAAAAGCGAGTAAACGAGGAGGCCTGTGCGGTTGTTATTACCTGCTCCCCCCCCCCCTCTCAATAGTAATAGTATTAGTAATAGAGTGAAAATGATGTAGAAGGATGAATGGAATGGTTTCCTGTGAAATGTCTGCACACGGCACATTTTATTATTCCACACAAAACGAATTATTTTAGGCCTACATTCTTGCGATTATGCGCGAATCAGTTGCATGCGGATTTTCATTTACGGCTTTAGGCTTTACGGTATAATCTAAATTTTAATTTATCGGCATCACTTACACAAGTATACTATAGTATAGCAAAATCGGCTGATATACTTATAATCGGTAGACCAATACTTAAATTAAATCAAAATCTATTTTAAAAATTTATTTCAATAAATTTAGATTTTAGAATTAATACACACACAAATAATGTCGTATTTTAATATATTTATGCGTTTACAATTTACAGAAGAGTTTCTTAAGATTTAATTCTTTCCAGTTCCAGGTGTTTACTGCAAAGAGTGACTAAAACTAGTCGTAGCAGAAGTTGCGTATGTCGTAGCACTAGTTTCCTGACTAGCGCTACGACATGTCGTAACGCTAGCAACATCCGACCGGGTCGTCTGCCGCTACGACAAAATTGTCGTAGCGCTAGCCACATCCTAAATATAAAAAAAGAAATCCCCAACAAAAACAAAATTTAAGTTATAATTTATTTATTACGCTGTGTTTTATACGTTCAAAAATATTGCTATAATATAACATACACATTACACAGCTTCCAATGTTTTGAGTTAGTCAAGATGGATCCTGTAGGCTGTAGGTGGGGTCTGGCTTCAGCCTAGTGACGTCACTCTGCTTCCATGAAATCAAACATACTTGTGTTGAACTACTCATGGTCAGTGTTCCATAAATTTTATTGTCTGTTTTTGTGGGATGTAAAATTATGCACTGAAAAAAAGATGCAGCGGAATAAAATTTTACATACATTTTTACATTGAGGTTGATTTATATAATTTGGATATCCCACTGCAAAAAAAAAAATTTTTTTTAAAATAAATCGCTTTTTTTAATCACTTAATTTTGATTATTTTTATTCACTGAAGATGGCTTTTTGCTGATAATATCTTTGTTTTGTTGCGTCTTTGTTTTGTTGCATGTTTGCTTTGTTGCTTTCTTTACATTGTTGCATGTTTGTTTTGTTGCCTTTTTGCATTGTTACATGTTTGTTTTGTTGCGTCTTTGTTTTGTTGCATGTTTGTTTTGTTGCATGCTTGTTTAGTTGCGTCTTTGTTTTGTTGCATGTTTGTTTTGTTGCGTCTTTGCATTGTTGCATGTTTGTTTTGTTGCATGCTTGTTTAGTTGCGTCTTTGTTTTGTTGCATCTTTGCATTGTTGAATGTTTGTTTTGTTGCGTCTTTGCATTGTTGCACCTTTGCATTGTTGCGTCTTTGCATTGTCGTCTTTGTTTTGTTGCGTCTTTCTCCAGACTCACCGATACACAAGTGAAAATTTAACTACTTAAATTACAATTATAATTTCACCCATAAGAATATTCAATAAATGTTTATTACAATTATTAGATTAGAACTCCTGTCGTATGTATTTTTATTATGTGTCTTAGGAAGTAGAATAGGCGCAATTAAAATATAATTTTTTTTTTTTTAAAATTAATAAATAAAAAGTTTGAATAATTGTATGGGTGGGGTCGAGTGTGGGGGTACAGTTTTATCATAATCTCGAGTGCAACGACTGGGAATAACCAGCTCACACTATACTAGACACACACACACTGCCCCCCCCCCAAAAGAAAAAATGGGGCTGGAAAAGAGTAAGACGCAATAATCTTCAACATAGATTAAACACCACAACTCGACATACACAACTTGATATGATGCAACTAGACATAACACAGCTAGAAATTGTACAGGGTATGTAACAGAAATGAGATTGATGGTGCCCGAATGAGGGGTTTGGGGGGGGATGTAGAACTTTTAGATTTTAATTATTTATTCAATTCATTCTACCGTCACCAACCTTTTCTCCGTAGTACTATCATTAAAATACTTATGAACAGCTTAAAATCATGTACATGAATTAAATGGTGATGACAAGAAGCTATAGCCTATGGCTATGGTGGATTAAGGGGGGGGGGGGGCTAAGCGGACTAAAGCCAGGGGCCCCCGATGGTTTGGAGGCCCCCAAATTTTTTTATATTTTATAATAAAAGTGTACAAATGTTTGCACGAACCCTTGAAAATATAATAAAATTAAAAAAGTAAAACTTTTATCTATATAGCTGTTTGCGATTCAGTCTTAATAATCGATAAAACTTGATTTAATTGCCTCACTTAGATAACATATTATGAAATAGAGTTTATGCTTTTAAAATTTCTCTGGCCGTTTGGAGAGAGCACAGGCGCGTGATGCAACCAGTGACGGGTTCGATTCCAAGCAGTGGATAATTAATTTTTTCTTTTCACACTCAATTGTAACATACCGCAAACACTTCTAACAGTTATTTCTTCGTGTTCGTTTTTAAAAAAATTATTATTAATATTTAGTTACAGACATATATATCTGTTAACAATCATTTTTTTAAAGGGATGCTGGCTGGGGCCCCGTGCAGTCTTAATCCGCCCCTGGCTACAGCAATAGTTTATAGGAGGCTTATGCCTATACTAGTTGCAATCGGCTGCTCCATACTATAGCGGCATTAACATAGAAATATATTTTAAAACGATTTTTAAAACAAATTACTTTGATGCAGGGGTGGATTAAGACTGCACGGGGCCCCAGGCTGCAATCAAACGGGGGCCCTTTCCAACCAGCGTCCCTTTAAATAAAATGATTGTTAACAGCTACTATAAGACCTTAACTAAATATTAATAATGGAAAAAGAACACAAAGAAATAACTGTTTGAAGTGTTGGCCGGTATGTTACAATTGAGTGTGAGAAGTGTTGGCCGGTATGTTACAATTGAGTGTGAGAAGTGTTGGCCGGTATGTTACAATTGAGTGTGAAAACAAAAACTGTTAGGAATCGAACCCGGCACCACTTGATTCAAAAAGCAATTACTCTCTCCACACGGCCAGCGGAGCTTGTCTAAACTGAGAAATTTTAAAAATATAAACAATAATTTAAACTATGTTCTCTAAGGGAGGCAATTAAATCCAATTGTAGAGATAATATTTATTAATGTATTTTATTTAGTATACTTCCAAAGGTTCGTGCAAATATTTGTACACTTTTATTATAAAGTATAAAAAGTTTGGGGGCCCCCAAACCGACGGGGGTCCCTGGCTTTAGCCCGTTCAGCCCCCCCCCCTTAATCNCCCCAAAAAAAAATCACCTTTTATCTATTTGAAAAAAAAGTATATTTCAAATCACTTTTTTTTGTGGTCATTTAAGTATTTATTATGTGTAGGTCTGCGTTGTAATATCGTAACACGCGTAAAGCTATGTAAAATTAAATGGAAAAGACGTAAACAAGGTAAGGGTTAGCCTGACCGGACGTAACAAAACAGCGAACGTTTCGGCCAAGAGCCTTTATCAACGAACAAACAATAAAAATACAAATAAAACGAAAATAAAAATTAAAAATGAAGGAACTTAGCTGCGGTGAAATTCAAAGTATCCAAAAAAGTCTACCCCTCATTTTGTAAAGCTATGTAAAACGACATAAAATTAATTGTAAGCCACTGCTTCTCAAACTTTTTGGTATTTGACGACCGCAAGAATTTATCCATTTCACCACGTACCGGTGCATTCTTTTCCCGTTTTGGCGTGATAGCAAAATTATTTGATTTAAAAGGAAAAAAAAAATCACCATTTCACGTACGTCACTCAAGAGTTGTAAACATAATGTCACCATTGGAGGAAGCGTGTTTAAATTGTTGCATTCTCTTGTGGAGTGTATAAACTAATGAACAATACATTGCTACCGCTATCTGGTGGTTTAACCCGAGGAGTCGGGGAGCTGATGTAAATTATCTCATTTGGGGTAAAAGGGGAACTCTTGGGGGGTAATACTGAATCATTGTGGGCATATCAAATTCGATAGAATCCATTGCTTTTGGGGTAACAATAATATTAACTAGAGCTGCGAAAATTAACGATTAATTTCTCGATTAATCGGTAATTTTTGTATCGATAATTTTTTTTAATATCTGTGTAATCGTAGTGTATTTTTAATCGATTTATTGATTAACGATTATTTATCGATAATTAATAATTGTGTGTATTTTAAAATAAAAAAAATAAATTCTCCTTTAAAAAATAGATTTTTAAAGTGTAAAGTTTAAAATAATCTCTTTGTATAAGGAAAATGATATAAAAAATTAAACATTGTTTTTACCAAATTAATAACATTTCATTGACATTATATTGGACTGCTTATATTTAAATTAGAATATGTTAATTGCCTGTTTTTCTTACTTCCATTGAAGTTTTTAGTTTAATGACGTCATACATCTTGTTTTTTTTTTGTTTTATAAAAATTATTGATCAATTATTCGGTAATTTTCAAAATTTAAAGATTAAATTTAAATTAATCGATAACAGCCCTAATATTAACTTTAAGTTTTATCATTTTAATTTTTAGGTAGTCATTTGAACCGGTTCATTTTTTTAAAAACGTTTAATTGGGCTTCAAAACACAAACTGTGTTAATCAACACCCTTCGGTTATATTTTATTTTAATACATACAAATTACAAATTGATAGTGGTCGAGTGGCATGCGCGCTCGGCTGGCGTACCGATGGTCATTGGTTGGAATCCATGTGAAGGCAAGGATTTGTTCCCGGGACCCAGGACGTCCCTGAGTACACCCTACTCCGAATGGGTACCTTAGACTAGTTAGGGAAATAAAGGCGGCTGGGTAATGCGTGGAACCCATACAGACGTGGCCTGTGAACGCTGTATCACTTGCCAACAGACTAGCATGGTCTGTGGACGCAATAATCTTCTGTATAGAAGGAGCGTCTTTATAGGTAAGATTATAATCATCACTGTTAATTCCTTTGTAAATAAAAAAATATTTTAAAAGTAATATTTTTAAAATATATTTTCTTTAATTCCTCAATTGACTGACGGGTTTGCCAACAGGGATAAATTACCCCATCTGTGGTCAAAAGGGAATTCTTGGGGATAATGCAGACACATTTGAGAAATATAACATCCACTACAATCCACTACACATATTAAAATACGTCATGTGAACGTTTACGCTTTAAACATATGCCCACTAGTGAACTGGTTCCTTCCAGAAAATGCATTTTTTAAAATTTGACAATTGTGTAGATTTCTTACCTACGTACAATACGAAGATACCTAAATCCAACCTACTTTCATTTATATTGACACAAGGACAATAATCTTAATCCTCATGACTTGACTGTATCAAGTATCCTTTCTGGGACATTTAAAATTAATGCCTTGAAAACTGCGCTAACAAGAAAAGTTGTTTTGTGCTTACACGAATTGCGATGCCAAGAATTGCATTCAATAAAGTTAATAAATACTTTGACTAATTTTAAATGGGCACATTTATCTTTATATCTAGAATGGATAGGGGCGTTAGACCATAAGACAATCAAACAATTATAACAAACTTAAAACGTTTATAATATCAAATAGACCCTCCCATCCAAAAAAAAAATAATTAAAAAAAATTAATAAATATATAAAAATTTAAAAATAAATAAATAATAAATGGATTTTCCGTGTCGTTTTGACTTAAAATATCTTCACATAATCCTACTCAGATCATTTTTAGACACTTATCATGCTTTTAAAATTAATCAGTTGCATTTTTAGGTCAGTGGGGGAGACTTACGATGCTCCCCGCAATCCCCGAGTCATGTGGGAGAGACCTCGAGCCTGGGTGGAGGGGGGAGCGGGGTGACGCACACATAAAATTGTGTACTTGTATATTTTGGGGTAATGGGGTTCTCCGACTTCTGCCGTAGGAGAACCAAACGAAGCGGCGGTTACATCGCAAATGCTTTGATGTCAACATCAAACGACGCAGCGAAAATTTTCATACGCTCTCTTGTGTGTTCTCAAACTTAAAGGTTATAATTAGATTTAATTTTCATTTCTTGATAACTTACGCTAACCGGCGTCTGATGGCCTATCCACCGGCACTTTGAGGAGCATTGACTATTAACATTTTCAACAACAACAAAAAAAAATGTTATTAAATAAATTGTAAGTCACCAAATATTTAAGTGGAAGTTTTATTTCAAGTTAACCTTTTGATGTGACGTCACCTTTCTTCAACCCCCTCCTTCCCCCTCGACTCACATCTAGGGCTGTCAATTTTTTGAAAAATTGCTGCCCGGGTACCCGTCAAAATTTCGAACGGGTACCCGGGTTACCCGTTCAAAACATCGCATAATTTTCCCCGTCATACAGCTATACTATGCAACCTAACCACCTTCCATGCACCTTATTTCTAACAGTAACCACACGGCCGACGTCTAAAAGTGACGTCACATGATTTTGGCCGATTTATACCCCCCCTCTCCGCCATTGTCACAAAAACTTAGAACCCCCTTGGCACAAAGATTTGCAGCCGCGCCCCCCTCCCCCATAATAGCTGTACCTCCTTTTTGAAAATGAGCATTTGTGAAATAACTTTATTGTCACTTAAGTTTGTATTTAATGTGAAGTTGAACTCTATTAAATCGATTCACGTGTAAATTCATGTAAATCGTCAATAAATAAATTGTAAGCATTCAAGTTTTTAAGTGGAATTTTCATTTTAAGTTGCACGTTTTGATGTGATGTCACATTTCTAAAACACACACCCCCTTCGTCACAAATGTATGCTCGCCTTCTCCGTAGGTGCTAAACGTCATTTTATTTTATTAGACTGTTAGTAACTAATTTATTGACTTTTAAAAAATTACAAATTTTGGTGTATTATTTTTTTTTTAAAAATAAGGCACTCGTGGGAACGAACACGCAAAACTCAATCGAATGGGGGGGGGAGATAAACAACGTCTACAATCGGAAATCCTATGTCGGCGTATTTCAAAGTAACTTTAATGTTTAAAGCAGGGATGTTTTTATTAACAATACCAAACACGGCCTCATTCATCTCTATGCAGTCCCGCCCCACGGCCGACGACTTACCCATTTGAAATTGTTAGTAACTAATTAATTTATTAACTTTAAATACTGACAACCTTGTACATCAGTTTTTCTAGGTCAACACGTGTTAATTCACACAAGAAGCAGAAGCCAATGCAAGGGGTGTGGGTTATATGAATGAAGGGAGGAGTGGGGGGGTAGATAAACAACATTAGCTAGTATCAATCGGCGTATTTCAAAGCGAAGTTACTGTCACAGAGGGGATTTTTTTTTTTTACTAACAAACGCCGCTTTTATCTCTAACACCATTATTTTTGCTGAGGACTTTTATTTTCCTTATCTATGTGATTCTTTTAAAGCGCCAAAAACTTTTTGTGTTTGCGATTTCTGTTTCACGTTGAGAGAAAAAGATGTATCAAAGTACATTTCCCGTTGACAGATATTTCTCCTTAGATATAATTTACTGCATTTATTTCAAACAAACATTTTCTTTTGAAAAATTAAAAAAAAAAAAAAAAAAAAAAAAAAAGCCGAATGGGAGCCGAAGTTTGGCCTACGTTAATATAGACATTAAAGTTACATTTTCACGGGTACCCGGGCGGAATTTTACTACCCGGGGAATCTGATGGCAACGGGTACCCGGGTCCCGGGTACCCGTTGACAGGCCTACTCACATCGTCACAAAGTGTGACCCCCCTCCCAGGTGCGTGACGTCTTTAATGGACGCCCTTTTGTACATACATGATTCGTCATCGATAGATACGTTTTTATACAAAACTAAGAAGTCCGAGATATTGTATAACTGCAGTAACGTTGGCTCAGTGGGGTCTTTGGCTGGGATACTTTGGTGCTGGCCACAATGGAGTTGTCCGCGAATGTTTAAAATATTTTATTATAGAAACTTAACTGTTGCATTATTTAAATTATGAATAAGACTATAACGCGCCCACAACAACAACAACAAAAAATAATAATAATAATTCAATTACGTCATCATTTTAAAAATATATATCAATATCTATTAAAATTTCTCTATAACAGTCTATGGTTCGTTCAATATTAAAAATGTGCCATGTGCTAAAATATGAAAAAAAGAAGGACTCTTGTAACTGAGACATGAACCTTTAGGCGTTAACTTATAGTAATAAATTAGATTTTCAGTTCAGTATCTGGGCAATTTGGGGACAACACACATGGCACATGAGTGGAATAAATGCTGGAATAGATAATTATTTCAGGTCTAAAACATATAAATAAAAAATAAATTTTGAGCACTGTTGAATTTGGTGAATATTTTAATGTTTATTCTTGGAAAGAAAAATGAATGAGAATTAATTAACATGAAAAATAAAACGGTAAAGATTTTTAGTAACTATTACATTATCTTGCAAGTTATCAGATTAAAAATGCGAATTTTATTTTTATTACGAATTTAATGTCAACAAAGACAAAAAGTATAACGGGATTTTTTCAAGACGCGGGCATGAAATTTCCTCAAAAGTTTGGAAGCAATTGATGCTTTTCGAATTAGAACAAAATATTAATTAATACCTGTTGTACCACCTGTTGTTTTCGCGCTTTTATGTCATACATCATCAAGTTCGTAACTATGATTTACTATGAATTATTGATTACATATAATATAACATGATCATGATGATTTACTCATTTATTTATCAATTTATTCATTGTAAAATTGACTTACTTTAGCATTTAGACTAATGACTTAGACTTAGACTAAACTTAGACTTACTTTTAGACTTAGACCCTTCCTTAAACTTAAACTTCTCAAGTTTTTGTATACTACATAATCACTACATACCATTGTAATTACCATACATTATACTACATAATCACTACATACCATACAGTAGACAGTAATATTACACTATTAATTATTAACTATTACTATTAGTATTAGACTAATACTAATAGCTAATAGTGTAAGTACTACTAGTACTATTACTATTACTAAATATAACACTCTTCTGTCTATCAGTCACTGTCATTACTATTTTACTATACACACGACTTAGAGTATACTATACTAATATGTTGTTTACCAAGTCAGTCAACCCATGAGTTATGACAATGTATGAGCTACTCCCCCCCCCCCCCCCACACATACACTTTAATTACTGACGCTAGATACTAGATGGGAAGGAGGATAAGTTATGAGTTATGTGTATGTTACTTAAGTCTTAAGTTACTTTGTTATTATTTCTTGCAATAAATGAGAAATGGTGTTTATATCCCTTTCTGTCTTTGGTATTGACATTGTCATTGATAGTATTTACAGTGTTGTATTAGTATTAAATTAGTTTAGTTACTTACTGAAACTTACTGTATTACTATTTGATTGATGTTATTGAAATTGTATTTCTAACTACTTAGACTAACACCAGGCGACTAGGGTATTTGCTGTTATCTAGTTATAGTATTTTATTTAGTGATGGTCAGTTACAGAATTATAAAGTCAAAAGGATACTGATACTGTATTAAGTCATATTCTTACATTGTCATTGTCATAGTATTGTCAGTCAGTCTTTTCATTTCATATCTGAATTTTCAGAGTTCACTTATTCACTTTCAATTTCAATAAAATTAAGTTAGTATAAGCATTTAAATTTAATAATAATAATAGTATTAATTTATTATTACGGAATGCTTACATTTTTTTATAATTCAGTAAATCAGCAAAGAATGCCTTACTAAGTTACCATACTGTCTATACAGTTAGTCTTATACTAAATATTAGAGTTGTTTTTTTTTCCTTATACATTTAAAAAAAAGGTTACTTTGGACACTTTGGACAAACATGAATCTTGCTTGTAAAAGTAAAAAGTATACGCTATAAATTACAATTATAAGTACTCAACATACAATTTTGCAATAATGGAATTCATGTCCATTAAAAAAAACATTTCTTATTCCATAAGCAAGAACAAACACATGCAAAATCTCTTACTTCCCGTCCAGCATTCAGACGTGGAATGGGTTACATTAGGAAACCTGAAAAACCAAAACCTTATCAACATTTAAAAGTCAAATAAAAATGCAATACCAGACATTAACAATGTATAAGCGCAAGATGCTCTAATCTTCTGCATAGACTTAGAATCTGTAATAGATGGATATTAATTTTTCTTTTAAATATTCTTTCTTTTTCAGTCAGGGTTACTTTAGTTCAGTTGCTGAAAGTCTTGACTGTAATTTTTGTATAATTTAACACATCGTTGGAATTTATAAGACTAAAGAATTTATGGAATTCGATTTTGCACTTTTTTCTCCAGAAATGTTAACCTTTGGAAATTTAACAAGAATAGGTCTTGCAATTGCGATGCCAACAAGTGTATTGTTGATTTATTGGTTGTATACACATTGGTCTTCTACAGGTTAGGAAATAGAATTAGATTTTATATAAACTTTTCCCTATGATTGGCAATTTTAAAAATAATAAATTTTTTTATTGCAAAACTTTATATCGTGTGGTTTAAAAAAAAAATTGCCTTCCTATTCATTTGGGTTTATATTAAGGCTGCGGAAATTAACTATTAATTTCTCGATTAATCGGTAAAATGTTTTACTGATTGAAATTATTTTAATCGATAATATAGAGATTAAAATTATAGAAACATTTTTCAACAATATTTTTGATTTATTAAACCTTAAAATAAGCACTTTTCATAAGGAGAATAATATTTTAAAAAAACAAACATTGTTTTTACTTAATTAACAAAAAACGAAATTAAAATTCATTGACATTCAAGCGAACTACTTGTAATTAAACATAAATATCTCCTATAATTTAAAGAAAAATTTATTAATTACTTACGCCATGGGCATTTAATGAAATTTTCAGTTAAATGACGTCATAATCTTATTTTCAACTTTAATCGAAATAATCAATTAATTATTCGGTAATTTTTCAAAAGTTAACAATTAAATTTAAATTAATCTATAACAGCCCTAGTTAATATCTCTCTTTTATTTTTAATTATTTTTCTTTGCATGCATTTCATTTAGATGATGAAGTGTATGGCCCAAAGAGAGTTATAACCACACGAAATACCAGTATAGAAATACTTGTACCACAGAGGGCTGTTGGCGCCATCATTGGACGACAAGGGGCAAACATTAAACAGGTACCTCTTTTTTGACTTATTGGACGACAAGGGGCAAACATTAAACAGGTACCTCTTTGTTGACTTATTGGACGACAAGGGGCAAACATTAAACAGGTACCTCTTTGTTGACTTATTGGACGACAAGGGGCAAACATTAAACAGGTAC
>MUZC01004819.1:156566-167780 GCA_002072015.1 Radix auricularia | reverse complement strand
TAGATTAGCCAGTAAGTGGGATAGACTAGCCATTTAGTGGGATAGACTAGCCATTAAGTGGGGTAGACTAGCCAGTAAGTGGGATAGACTAGCCATTTAGTGGGATAGACTAGCCATTAAGTGGGGTAGACTAGCCAGTAAGTGGGATAGACTAGCCATTAAGTGGGATAGACTAGCCATTTAGTGGGATAGACTAGCCAGTAAGTGGGATAGACTAGCCATTAAGTGCGATAGACTAGCCATTAAGTGGGATAGACTAGGCATTAAATGGGATAGACTAGCCATTTAGTGGGATAGACTAGCCATTAAGTGGGATAGACTAGCCATTAAGTGGGATAGACTAGCCAGTAAGTGGGATAGGCTAGCCGTTAAGTGGGACAGACTAAGATGATTAGCTTAACAAATCTGTGTTGAAATGTAAATTTTACTGATTACTTTTAACTTCTACGCATTTAGGTTATTTCTTTTTATTTCAGTCTTATCTATCACAAAATTTTAAAAAATTTGAAATTTTAACGATTTCAATTTTTACAAATCTTCAGAGAATATTCCTAAAACTAAGCAGATATAGAGCTATAGTCTTAAGACTTATATGCTTTTGTGATGGAGCTGATATGGAGCTATAGTCTTAAGACTTATGTGTTTATGTGATGGGGCTGATATGGAGCTGTTGTCTCAAGGCTTAAGAGTTTTTGCGATGGTTCCAAAATTTCTTTGTATTTTCTCCAGGTAACAGTTGGACAGAAGAAGCCATCACCTGTTTTGAGAACCTGTCTCACTGTGCAGAGTGGAAAGTTCTGTTGGCCAGAGTTATATCATACAAGTTGGATGACAAAGGAATTCAAGTGCCCCTCATACAGCTGATTGATACCAGTGAAGGCCAGGTAACTGCACCTGTTTTCTGTTTTAACATCAGTAAATGGAAAAGACGTCAACAAGGTAAGGGTTAGCCTGACAGGACGTAACAAAACAGCAAACGTTAGCTGTTTTGTTACGTCCTGTCAGGCTAACCCTTACCTTGTTTACGTCTTTTCCTTTACTTTTTTATAAGCCTGATTGCAGTCTCACCCCTAAATGTGTTTTTAACATCAATTTGAAATGCTGTAGGTCTGGGGGACTCCCAACAATGTCAACTGGTTTAAACTTTTCAAATTGTTTTCTTGTGGGTTAATTTATGGATGAAAGTAAGTCACTGTGTCAGGTGATCACTTGAGTGGAGGAAACTTGGGAAAAATGACTTAAGTCACAAGACTTAGCCTATCAATCAACTAACTTTCCTGATAAAAAGAAAAAAGTTGCATATCAGAAAGTTTTGATATTTTTAAAAAAAACAAAATCTAATATTTCCACACTTCCTCTTTTATTATTTTTATTTGTCTTCCAAATTTTATTCTATTTTAAAGTATGAAGATTTTTTAAGGGGCTTTTTATATTTCTGTTGTTTCTTAATAACTGCATTTTATTTTATTTTTTTACTCAAGCCTAATTTATTATTAATTTTTATAAAGATAAGTCAATTTTTTAAAAGAATTGAAGTTATGTTAAGTTTCTCCATCACTTCTATTTTTGGTCTCTCTCTAACTAGTATTTGGACAACTAAAAAACATGCAACAACTCTTCCTAATCCTTGTCACCAAAACAAACTGAGGTGTAACAAATTCTATTTTGTTATTATAAAAAAATTATCTTACATGTGTGCACATTTTAAAATAATGTCATGAATGAATCATTTTATAGGAAGTGGACATTGCATCAGAGCTTATCAAGCAAGGACTGGGAAAAGCTGTTGTTGTGACTGATAAATCCAGGACCTCAAAGCAAGGACTGGGAAAAGCTGTTGTTGTGACTGATAAATCCAGGACTACATCAAATCAACATGTTTTAAATGGATCTGGTGACAGCATCAGCAATGTCCTAAATCCCGATAAATAATTCTCATTTACCTCCCCTTAAAATGTTTATCTTTCCCTAAAAGATTGTTCTCTGACAGCTTTAATTGGTTGTTGTTGTTTTTTTTTTTTTTAAATTCTGTTGAAAATTATTTTCAGATTACAACCTGACCTCAAAAGATTTGCCTTGTTAATGTTTATTCTGTCCTAAAATATTATATCAGTTAATTACATCAATAATAATTTGACAAACAAGTTTCTTTGTAATTAACTGACATGTACTTGGTACAGGTTCAGGAGCAAATTTTTTGTAGTTCTGTATTTTTCGCACCATAAGACGACCTGGTTTTTAGAGGAGAAAAATAGGGAAAAAAATATTCTGAACCAAATAGTGTAATAAAATATTTAATAAAGTGTAATGGAATAATATTTGAACTATAGAAACTGAACAGCAGTCAACAGTGGCATTGAGAACCATTATCACTGTCATTAACACATAAAGACAAAGGTTTGAGCACTCTAGTCTTCTGAAAACCCCAAGAACTCTTCTTCGCTAGAGTCAGAATTCATGAAGCTCATTTGGTCACACTCACAATCACCGACTCAGGCACTTCTTCTATTCGGACCATAAGATGCAGACACTTTTCCTCCCACTATTTGGTGAAGAAAAAGTGCGTCTTATGGTCCGAAAAATATGGTAGATTGAATGAAGGGATGCTATTTTTTTAAAAATTGCCCATTGGTTTAGAATTCTAAATCATAGTGAGCAAGATTCCCATTGTTTGAAAGAAGAGAATCTGGCCCACATGTGAAATTGACTGTAATTTTTGTTACAGTAAGAATGAACATTTGAATGGCTTCTTCTTTTTATGTTTCTTAGCTCTTATGCCATTTCTTATCAAGTGTACATTGATTAAGCAATATCCTTGTTATTTTCATGACTGCGAAGTTTAATTTGTTTTGTTTTATTTGTTCTGGTGTTAACTCTTTCTGGAAGTTAGTGGTCAGAAGTTCACTTTTGAATATGATTACTCTTAAAAAAAGAATTGTTGTATTATAAACAAGTTTATTGTTTGATTTGTTGACATTTATTTTGATGTTAACTCATTCCCATGGTTAGGGAAGAGAAAATCATTATTGAATATTATTACTCTTAATTAAATAAGATTGTGTATAAAATAAAGGATAACTATTTTTAAAAGACCAATATTTTTTCTTCTGTTGTCAAATGGTTGTAATTGTCAATATTTAAAATTATTTGGTAAATATCATTTATTAGAAACCACTTAGTCTACCAAAATATACAATTTCCAAAATTTAAAAAGTACTAAAATTGAATTTATTTTCTTTAACTATCATATATCTGTTTGATTTACAATATTATTTCATTCCAACAATTGCAACTGTTACCATTATATGGTGTTGTGGAATTGTTCCAGTTGACTAACTAGCTAGCTATCTATTCATAACTATTCCTATCCTTTCTCAGTGGTCTTAACAAGTGCCTTCATGATAAAAACGCACATTATTTATTGCAAACATCCATTTAATTCCTACAATAATCAATGTGGTGATTTATGAGAACTGGCGTTTTTTTTTTACTTAGCATAGAAGGAGCGTCCGTATATCTAAGATAAGATATATGTGTCCTCAAGTAAAGAAGCACTTCTTTTAAAGATGTCTTGTAATAAGTGACATTTAGGTCGAAATTTGATTATCAACTTTTATGTTTTTAAAGTGAACTACAGTATTGATGTAGATGTGGATTTCTCATTCATTTTTAATTATTGTATTTATTTTGAATGATTTCAACTACATAGTGGGAAATTATTTTCAAAACGTAAAATTTTCTTTGATTCCACTTTAAAGGGGAAAATGCTGATAGATTTTTAAAAATAAATTTGTGTCCGAAGACACTGTCTTAGACAGCATAATAACCAGCATATCCTCATTCTTTTTTTTTTTTTTTTTTAAATTATTTTTTTCAAGATATATTATGATTGCTTGATTAAATTAGTGATTCCTTTTTCACAAAACCCACTAAACCATGTTGTGTTTATTTCCCAAGCTTTTGACTTTGGAACTAGATCTAAATAGAATAATTTTCAAACGTCAGGGAATGTTAAAATTATTTTTAAAAACAGATCAGATTAGTTTGCAAGTCCTGCTACTCTGCATGATTCTCATCAGGTAGTGGATAGGCTATTTATAGAAAGAAAAGTAGTACACTCAAAGCGGCTTAATATTACACGATATAGAAATTAATTAATATAATAATTTCATCGTTTAAAAAATTCAATTTTGATAACATAATAATAAAAATTGAATTGTTAATACTGATGAAATATTTAGCAATTTATTAAAAGCTGAAAGTCCGGAACTCATTTTACATATTCTACTATAAACAAGTTATTTGCCCAAAAAACTAAGATGGCAGACGTCAACCAAAAGCTTGTTATGAATGTATTGCCCATTGTGTTTGTTGTGTATTTCAATGACTTGGCACGTTAAAATCCCAAGCTGATTGTTTTAACGCATTATTTAAAAGATGATGTCATCTCCTTTATCACCGTTTACACCTCCTATTGTTAAAAGACTTCTAGCTTGGAAAAAAGGTGAGCACGAAAAAGACGATAAGTGGGCAGAGAAAGCTGTGAAAAGTTTAGTGAAAAAGCTAAAGAAAACAGGAGGCTTGGATGAATTAACTAAAGCTCTTTCCACACAAGACCCTTGCACAAAGTGCATAACGATCCCAAGGTTAGTTTAATAAATAATGAAATAATATATTTTTCTTCTTTTACAGCATTGACTTCTAATTCTATTATTAATTGGCTATAAAATAAATTATTGCTAATTATAATTGACTAATTGAAATTGTTCAGAACTATAACTTATCATACTATACTATATGATATATGACTGACTGTATAATATACTATTATTATTATTGCTTTACTTTTCAGACTTTTCTTGAACTATCACTTTTCACTGGTTTAGTCCTATAGTCCTATATTATTATTATATTGTTTGTTATTTTATTAGTGATTTAGTTGATTTAATGTTAGTCTATTACTATTAGTAATTATTAGCCTAGCCTAGAATTATTATTATCTAACAAGTTCAATTACAATTACTGTCATGACAGTCATGTAGTGTGGCTAATCCTAAACCCATCTTAATTTTACATAATTTATGCATTTACATATACTTAAACTACTCCAAATCGCCAAATTAGTTTAATTAGTATTAGCAAATAAGTTTTCATTCTCAACATCACTTCATCACAACACAGACTTTGAAGAGTATTGCAACTCACCCAAAAAGAAATTAATATTATGGTATATATTATATACTATAACTATAAGTATAAGACTAAATACTACTTCTAAAGCTGAACTTTTTTAAACAACATCTTGGGGGAAAAGTTGGGGGGTGGGCTTATGAACGGGTCATGTAAATTGAATATCGGTGTTCTTATTGTGGATAATCAACCTCAAGGTACTTTTCTACATTCTAAAAGATTTGACTGCTTACCAGAAGCTATAATATAGTAATAGTATTACACATCTAGTAATAAATTGTTTTACAAATATTTTTTTCAATAACAAATTTTAATGTATGCCAATGTACGCGCTTTTCCCCACTGTTTACCATAGAATGTTTTATTTTAAATACAGGTAGCCTAACTCTTATCTAATAAAGAACACAAGGACAAAGATAGGCAGTATATTGAGTATAAAGTAAACAATCATAATGACCGATTCAGCTTTTAGTTTTAATTTAATCCGTCCTATTATTTTTGTGGGGTCAGCTTGCAAAGGGGTCAGCTGGCAAAGGGGTCATATACTTTTAATTACTTTTTACTTCCAAAAGATGGTGGGGGGGGGGTCAGCTTATGAACGAAGAGGCTATAGAATAAGTATATACGGTAAGTTAATAAATCATAATTAAAGAGTTTTGACATCTCTAATTCTAATCATGATTATAAGACTTAAATTTAAAATAAATGAGAGTAACCAATAAGATTAAGAACTCAAACTCTTACTAAGACTAAGTGTAGTATGTAAAGTAAGAATGAGACCTAATACTAATAGTACTAGTCTAATACTAATTATTATAATATAATAATAATAAAACACTGCAAACTATGATGAAGAAGAGAAAAGTTTATGTTGATCAAAATAAATTTATAACCTATTAACTCTGAATTCAGTTATTCATGAATTAAGCTAACTTGAAGATTTATAATTTACATCACTAATAAATTATTTGACTGCATTCATTCATATAACAAGAATATAAAATCAATCCCCTCCCCTTCTTTATCATTTTGAACACATTTGTGCATGTGTACATCATTTAATTTTATGATAGAATATAACTATGAAATGAAAATCTAATATTCTAGATTCAGATTTCGAGTATTTTTATATTATATGCCTAACATTAGCAATTGTATGAAGGTTACCTTGGATAAAAAATAAGCAAGAAATTTTGATGAAATGTACATAATTCTGATAGTGAAAGACTATGTATGTAGTAGCAGTAGTACAGTTGGGTCCTGTTAAGACGCAGTTCTGTAACTTGGAAGTCGGCTTAATTCACCTTAGTAGCATGGCTCCAAAATTTTTCTGTGTTATTGACTTTGACATCAGTTAACAGGGGATCTATGTAGTTTTTTTTTTTTGTCTTCAAAATATCATTTTTACTCATTTCAACTTAGTTTTCCTTTCACTGTAACAAATATTTTGTTTAAATTAGTATTATTACCTCTTGAAGCTTTGCCAGTAATCACTGTCGATATAGTGATTGCATTAGCATAAGTCTCATACAATTGAGTAAAAGCTGAATGTTATTAAAAGAAAGCTGAAATTCTGTAACAATATTCAAATTAAATTAGCATGTTTTGTATTTTACCTTGCAAATGAAGTCATTAAAGCTTATTTTTACTGAATGTTGATAATAAATACCTTTGTTAATGGTATTATTGCCCATTTACACATAGCTTTGTAACTCGTGTTTCATTTAAGTCGTGATTGGATTTAATTGGACCCTGACTATCGCATATTAACGAGACTCTTCTGTTATCCTGGTTTTTTTATCTTACAAAGGAGATAAAGCCAACAGCGCACCATTCATCTTTACTTACTGAGTTGACCATTAATGTTCAGACAGCTCAATGTGAATATAAATTTTAATTGAAAGTGCCAATGTGAAATAATAATATATATGTCAAAAAATGAAGTTTATTCACTCAATTCACTGTTTTAAGCTTTATAAATAATTTGTATTTTAAAAAATTAATTTTAGCCTCACTGGCTTTTAATTTTACAAGTGTAACTTTGGTAATAAATAAGAATATCTGAAAAAAAATACCAATGCTAGTTTTTAACTTGTTAGCATTAAAAGAAAAATTATTTAAATTGTACTTCTTTTCAATAATCGAAAACAAGACGAGGAAGACTTTTAATTATGAATATAACTCAAGAAGGTTCTTTTTTTAAATTTTTTTTTATAACCTCTTTTTTTTTGAGGTCGTAGGGGGTTCTAATGTTTCCATTAGAACATTCTCAGGCTTGCTAGACACTGGCGGCGCCCATCACTCTCCAGGTCAGCGGAGGACTTTCTTAGCGTTAGTCATTTATCAACATTTTTATAGTGGGCTCGATCCCACGCCCCTCAGATTGTGAGGCGAGCGCACTATTGACTTTGCTACCCAGTCTTTTAATTCGTTTATTTAATTGTTCTCACCACAACGTCTAGTTATTCACCTTGGGTGTGGTTAATATGTTTAGCCTTATTTTCATTAATAAGGATTAGACTTGTTCATTTCAGTTGCTTTTTGAATGGCATATCTGTTTTGAAAAGTGTCTTTTTTTAATCATCATTTTTTTAGGCCCACATTAAATATGTGTACATGCAACTAATGTATGCCATTATAGTTGGCTGCTTTTAAAACATGACATGCACATTTAACATAGTTTCTTATGTCAAATTTTTTTAATTAATTTCGGTTTATAACTCAAGGAAGGCAAGAGAAAGTGAAACCTGAATTCTAGCAGGGCAAATAAGAATCATTTATGATAAAGGAGGGGTGCGACTGCAATCCTTTTGTGTGGAAAAAAGTAAAGACTAGAATAGTATATGATATATGGGTAAGACCACAAAAGGGGCAACGAAACAATGAACACATCTTCAAAAAGTCTTCTGAATGAAAAAAACAAAAAAACCAACATAAACCTAAAAAATTAGGTTAAGGAATTAAACAGCTCTGTGCTAAACTGCACTAATTGGGCAATTTGAAATAATCTAGTTTAAATTTATTTTTTGTTTATTCAACTTAAGCATTTTAAATTTTTGAGCGGTTAAAAAAGTGGACCTAGTTGCATTGTATTGTTTTTAACTTCATGCAGTAGATTGTTCTAAATTATATATTAAATAATCACTGTTTAGTTTCAATATGACAAAAATGTGACTCTAGTACTTTTGATTCGTACTTTTAGCTCTGGGGCTTCAATTAAAATTTAGCAGCATTTTGTATACATCAATAAGAAAGAGACATTTGATATCTACTAGTACACACATTGCAGCTTAGTTTGTTTGTTTTTTTATGAATAATAGCATTATGATAACTTATATTGTGTTGTACAAATGGTAAGCTTTTTGCCTATACTTTCTTGTTTTTTGGCGTACCTTTACTCTTAAAAACTTCTTTTAAAAATATTTACCTCTTAAGCTGGAACTAATTTTCAGGGATGCTATGATTTAACCATGATACACATAACAAGGACAAGAAATTGTGTTTTTAAGTTACACTAGCTATGGCCCTACCCTTGCCAGTGTTTAAGTACATGGACTGATTATGCTATCTGTGACTGGTACTCTTTAAGAAATTTTAACTTCTTAATATGTTGTTGATAGTTTTAATTATTGTTATTTAAAAACAGCAATACTTTTAAAAATCTACTCTTTTAAATCTTTTAATTTTTTTTCATTAATAATATCACTCTTCTTTGGTATATAAATTAAATCATCCGCTATAAAATAGTAAATATTACTTTTAGCATTTTAAAAACAGAAATCTATGAGTGGGGAAATCAAAGGGAAGTAACACAGAGTAACAATGAGAGCATTTATATTTTTATCGGTGGCCCTCCCTGACTCCGAAGATCAGAATTTTTTTCTGTCTGCTTGCTTGTCGCAAAATCTTTGGACCATTTTTTAACCCACTTCCCGGCATCTTAACGAAAATTTGCAGACAGACTTGTGGCGACGATAAAAATGATCGATCAAAGTTTCACATCGAATATTACATCGAACAGTAAACAGATAAATGAAATTTTAGATTGTCTTCATGTATCTCTAAGTGGCATCTAAGTGTTTATGTTAATATATTGAACATACTTATACAATATTTTCTGTAAATGTTTATTCTAGTCTGCCGCGTATCACGCGCGCTATTAGGCTATTAGTCTATATTGTACAAACTTTTAGTTATATCTACCATATAAAAGATTTATAGTAAAGAAAACTTTGTTTTTTTACAGTTTAAAAAAATATTATTTAAAGACTTATTTCCACCTCTATTTCTAGTGTAGAGTGTAGTGGTTTGTAAGGTAGTGTTGTTTTATTTAGTATTTGGTGATGTCCATTGAGATGTTAACGTTTTGAAATCGCTATGTTGAAATTGTCGTGAAACATGTCAGCCTGAAAGGAGAGCTGGGTGTTTGAAGGCTTTTATTTGAATGAATATTAAATAGTTTAGTCTTTCAAACATCTCCCAGATTTTAAAAACATTATTTTGATGTGTGGTTAAAAACTGATTATTACCCCCCCCCCCTTTTTTTTTTCACAGGGTTTCCCAAATCACCAGCTATAAAAACCTCTAAATCACACCTATTTTTATTTTTTTTTACTTTGAAAATATTTATCTGAAGCTTTATTCTAGGCAGGTAATAAAATATGTTTTTATTAAGGATCGGTAGAATGTTTGTGGTTAAAGTATAGGATTTTATTTAGTACGCTATTTGGTGTACATGTGTATTGAGATGATTGTATGCAAGGTAGCCATTAGTTCCAGTTAAAACCTTTATGGAAATCAGAGCCTGTCTTCTTAAACGACAACATACTATTATTACTATTATGAGTGGCCCGTCGAGGTAGTTAGAGCCGCTTTAGACGAACTCGATGAACCCCAAAGAATCTTTAGTCCCTAAATTGTCGTGATCAGTGCGTCGACACGAAGGACCCATTGCCTTAGTTAATAGGTCCGATAGGCGTGGACTGTCTCAATTGGCACTTGGCGATTATTGGCTCCTGTTAGTATTTTTCAGGATTATCCCCTAAGCCGATAAGTGATTCTGGTAATCTCTTATCGGTGTTCATAGGCAAGTAGCGTAGAGATTATTTGAGTATCCAACATTGCTGGAAGTTGTTATCGCTTGAGTGATCTGAACCCATGAACTTCAGTTATGTGTCTTATTGGCCTCCCCACCGCTTGCTGAAGTTGCTACCTCTTTTTTTTACCTTCTTTTCGATTTGTGTATAACGCGATCGTCACACAGGTAGCCGCCAAGTTGTAAGCACACACTTGACCTGTGCCGTTGAAATAGCTTAAAGCACTTGATACGTTTCAACGGGTTTAATCGGTGCTGTGCGAAACACAAGGATTGATTCGTTTTTAAAAGTGCAGACGTGAATCGATTGATACTGTGGTCATCGGCTAAGTGGTGTTGTTTTTTTCTTGGCTCAAATTTAATTCGTCTTATACCTTCAGAGCTTCTGAATCAAGGAATCTCTTCGTTTGAGGATGTAGTGCCTATTTTGTCTGTAAATGAATCTCCAACAACGTTGTTTATCTCCATAGGCGTCACTAGGGTTGGTGTCACCCGGGGCGGTAGCTCATGGTGTCACCCCCTCATGATTTAATCAATAGAACTACTCCGAGTTTTCCAGTGCCAAATAACGGGAATATATATAGAATTTTACAGTATGGTGTCACCCGGGGCGGCCCGCCCCCACCGAGCCCCCTAGCCACGCCACTGTTTATCTCTCAAACATATGGTTAAACCAATGTTCCCTATAAGGTTTGTTTGTCTGTGTGTAAAATGAAAAAAAAATGTGTCCAGAGATGCACATTTTCCATTTTTGGCAATATTTTACCACATTTGCTGCGCGTTAATTGTAAACTGCTGCGCGGACTCGATAAGATATCTGCGTAGCCGCTCGGCTTAAATGAAAACTGGTTAAAACCTTACTTAATGCGTGCTATAATGTCGGTAAAAATTGGAATTTATGCGGAGTGATATTCCGGGGCGGGGGGGGG
>MUZC01004819.1:70881-156365 GCA_002072015.1 Radix auricularia | reverse complement strand
GTAGGGGCGGAAGATAAAGACGTCGTGTGATGCGGGCTGCTGGTTAAATATAGCAGTGATGTCATGTGAAAGGTGTGAGGAGGCCCAGAAAGCTGAGGGCGGCAAATGTGGGGCTAGAACAGTAGAGCCCGGGAATAAAGAACGGCCCCGTCGCTGACGGTTGTGGCTGTTTTTCTTTCTTTGCCGTACACGGCATCACCCGTTAAAAGACTATCGCGTTATTGTCATGATATCCTAAACAAAAGTTTACCGGGGAAGGTAATGACGGATGCTATCAAATTAACACCACTTCGTCGTGTCGGGGTTTTTTTTTTTTTTTTTTTGTGTGCATGGGAGTTGGATTTCAACGGATCATTTTAAAAAATGGGTTTAGTTGACACTGATGTAGATAGTGCATTATGGTTAAATCACTACCATATTTTAATTTTAATAGAGAAATTGGTTAAATCTAGATAAAATAAATACAATCATTGAATTACAGGTGATTTAGGGTCTATTTTTTAAAGAGGTTCGGTGGTGGTGGTGGTGGGGGGGTGGTTAATGCATTGGAAAGACTGCTATCAGGTTGAAGCACTAGGCAATAATCAACAGTAAATATTCAGGCAATCGTAAATATACACCGGGTGTAGGAAAACCTGATGGCCGGTGATCAAATTGTGATAGATCTCCCAAGAAGTCTTTGCTATCTTAGACCTACGTCGTAGACATTATTTTAAGTTCTTGTAACAGTACACCTTATGTTTACTTAGAATGCCCGTCCAAAACACTGCCTATTTATTAAATCTCAAGAAATTTTTATTCATTGAATGTTTTTTAAGGCGCTCAATTTCATCTTCAAGGGAAATTAATTATACAAATAGTTTTTTTTTCCTCCTTTTTTTATAATTGACTTGTGACATGGTAAGGGAAGACATCCAGATCTAACACTTAGTAGCCCTTTTACGAAGCAGATGTGGGTCAAAGTTGAAAGGTAATTGAACGCCACTGAACTATTTTCATTATGGAAAGGGGGGGGGGGTGAGGAGGAGCAATTACCTTCTAGCTGAGGGTTTCTCAACTTGGGGAAAGGGGGGGCGGAGGGTTGCGAGTAGAAAGTTAATCGGAAGTGACGAAGTGACCTCACAGCCATTGGATATATCTGTTTAAAGTTAATTACTACTCAGATCATTTGGATTTCCTTAAAATAAAATGCAACGAATTTTAAACAAAAAATCCACTTAAGCTTTTCTTTTACATAAGATGTTGTTAGTTGTGTGTGTGTGTTCAAAATAAAAATAAAATTGTTGTGATCCAACGCGAACGAATGCTCAAAAGAATGGCTAAGAACATTGAATGTTTTTAAAGTTTCCATTAAAAAATATGGTTTAGGTGAAGCCGCTGCATCTGCAAAGTTTCAACTCTTCAGTGGCGTAGCTAAGGGAGGGGTGTCCCAATTCAAAAATCCCCGGGCCCCACCGTGAGGGGGGACCAATAGGAGTGTATTTAAAAAAAATACATTGAATATTATGCCACCACCATATTTGCAGGGCTCACAAAGAGGTCAATCCCCCCGGTCCCAAAATCCTTACTAATTCTTAGCTACGCCACTGCAACTCTTTATCGCATGTCGGACCTAACACGATGGAATTTTATTTTTATTCTTTGAAATCTTTGGGTGGAAAAAAATCAATGGCATCATCCCCAATCTCTGTTATTCGGTGGGACAACACAATTGACACGAAAAGGTTGCTCGCGCCCACAAACTCGATCGGGGTGTAGTTGAAGGTCGGGATGATCGATATACAATTACTTAGTATTCAAAGACGTTCTCTGGGTGAGAGGGTGGCTTCTGGAACTAGGTGCATAAACCCCTCCCAGATTTTCTTCTTCAATACATTTGAGGTCAGGAGGCATTCTGGGAGATTGGCGATCTTTGTAACCTAATAGACATAAGGCCGCTAAGGGTTGGGGGGGGGGGGGGGAGAACTTTAGAGTAATGCGGTGTTTCAAAGAACAAAGCAGACGGAGAAGGAAAGTGACGATTGGCGCACTAGGAAATTCTGTGTAAACTGTAGTTTAAATATTCTATTTTAATAAGAGCTAATTCAGTGTAAGGCATTGAAATGCCATTGTATTTACTCTTGGGCTTTATCGCTTTCTCTTCCCGGTATAGAACTAGAACGATTGTTTAACACAGCCCTGAACTGGATATTAGAACTTCTTGAGAAATATCCTAAGGTTGGCTTTCGTTCCCAGTTTGTGTATTTTCTCATAGAGCCGCTGTATATATTATTAAATGCATAATGCAACGGGACAATTTACTTCAGCTTCAGCAGCTGTGGGTAAAAACGTTATGCCGTTGTGGAGGGTTGGTGATTGATGGCTGACTCCTAAAAAAACACAGTCTGATTTATTTGAACCGATACGTTCCCCGTAGCGATGACACCGTCGTTTGTCTGAGAAGATTGGACAGACAGTTGGGGGGGGGGGGTGTAACAACCCGGCATATACATTTTAGAAATACTCTGCGGCGCAGCGTGCGTCCTTACGTTTAAGTTAGATATTTCTATTGGCTCCAAAAATGTTGGACAATTTGACAGGAAGTTCCAACTTTTACGACCGTGTGAGACATTATCAGCATGTCCTCTGGAGTAACCAGACAAACGACGATTTACGAAAGGACATCCGTCCCCCGGCTATCATTTTAGGTTTCATACAATTTTGGTTATCTTGAATTCAAATATAAAAATGGAGGTATTAGGAATACTAAACAAATTAGATCATCTGCATTTTTAACTTCTTGCAAGTTAATCTTTGACATTTCTTGTTAAATTATTCGTACAATAATATACGTGGACAGAATATATGTTCTTTCAAATATTTTCCCTTAACCCTCTTAACTTAATGTGGATCGCAATTATCAACATGGGGCGAATCATTTGAAAATAAAAATTGCAGCTTAAAAGATGGTCTGGCCAGGATGTCACTGTTTGGCAAAAGTGAACAAGGGGGCGGGGCGGGATTTTCCCCGCACTTTTCTATTCTAAATTGCCGCATTTACTGAAACCTAAAACGCGTACAGGGGTGCAAGTGGAGGCATACATTGTTAAGTGTGGGTGGTGAAACGCATGTTCACATAGGCAAAATACCAACTGCAGAAATACAAGAGTTGCTTTGTCGTCCACGTCGCGTCGATGTTTTATGTCGCTGTTCCATCCCTTGATTGATGCGTTTATCAATCAAAACTACCCCCTACCCGTGCATTCCCGGTGATGGTGCCCTTTCATGTCAACGACTTCGCTAATTTGTGCAAGCGGTTCTCTGTGGGGGATTTGCTTCTAACATGCAAATGTTCTATGAACATATTTTTCATTAAAAAAAAAATTGTTTAAGATGGTATGTATTACATGAAGTAACTGGCGCTAATGCTATGCATCTTCATTAAAAAAATATGTCTCGCCTATTCACGAAATATGAGCCTTGCTGACGATCTTCTCATAAATTTAATCGGACTCTTGGTAATAGCAAGTAGTTGAGAGATTCGGAGGGAATGCATAGATTCAGCAAGATTCTTTACAGGAGATTATTCAAAATCGACGAGAGAACACCATTAGAGAAATCATTAGAACTAGAATAGACGTTAGAAAAACAAAGAGTAGATAGTTATAATTCATGAGGAGTATAAATTCTCACTTGGAAATACACAACAACAATACTTTAACCAGTCTTGCAGGTACACTTGAAATAAATCACTTTCCTTTTTCCCATATGCATAAGTAAATAATTATAAAGCCTCTTCTTCCTGACTGGAATTCGGGCGTGCAACGGATTGCCTGAAACTGAAGAAAACACGAAAACCAACACAAAATCATTTAAAATGGAAAAAAAAACGCAATATTGGGCATTAAACATGGTTCATTGTAGGACGCAATACTTTTTTGTAAAGAGAGCGGCGTCATTTAATATATAAGATAATAGTAATTAATTTTGTATTTGATTGCTACCAATGTTCACTCTACTGTAGTGGCTCTTGCTCAAGTTTTCTTTTCTTCGGGGAACTTTTTACGTCAGCGACATTTTCCACGACTAACATATGAGCCACTTTGGGCGTACAAATCACAGAAATGAAAATTCCAAGTATATATTTGTGTTAAATCGGTTAGCTAAGGCGTGTATTCGCTTTGAAATCGTGCCTTTTAAAAGCTCTCTCAACAACAATTTTTTAACGAAATAAACTAATTTTTGCGCAGTTAAAAAGATTTATTATTAGGTAGTGAGTATCGCCTCGTGAGGACGACCCAATATGCGGCTGCGTTCGCGCTCGTTCACTTCCGGTTATTGCTATTCTTAGTAACATTTTTTTATAAGGTTAAAAATTTCATTGATGAATGTGTGGCTGTGTGGTCGTATTGATAGTAAGATAGTACGATACATCGCAGGACCGGGGTTCCATTCCTTATTGAAGCCTAATTTTTTTTTATTTCTTATTAAACAATACTACATGAATTGATAATGAATAGGATTTTTTTTTTAATGGTTTGTTTTGATGTTTGGTTTAGGGATAGACTTTAACTTTAGGGTTACCTTAAGTGATAGCTAAAGACACTATAGTTTTTAGGGTTTGGGTTAGGTTTAGTGATAGTTTTTAGGGTTTGGGTTAGGTTTAGTGATAGCTTTTAGGGTTTGGGTTAGGTTTAGTGATAGTTTTTAGGGTTTGGGTTAGTGATAGTATTTAGGGTTTTGGGTTAGGTTTAGTGATAGATTTTAGAGATTGTTTGAATGCACATATAGAATCGGAGGTTCAATGAAAGGCGCAGTGAATACTTGTAACTCTTCAATTTTATAAACATCATTTTATAAACAATGTTACTAAGAATAGCAATAACCGGAAGTGGACGAGCGCGTATGCAGCCGCAAATTTGGTCGTCTTGACGAGGCGATACTCACTACCTTATTATTAATATCTAGAGCAAAAAAAAACAACAACACTTCCGTCTATGGATTTTTAATTGAGCGGCGGTGGGAAATAGTTGAGCAACTGAGTCCCTCCCTCCTCCCTGCCTCTTATTGATCTAATATGCAGAGGCAGTTGGAGGAAAACGTTGTTGGAAGATGCAGCCCCCGCTCACTGAGCATTTATCACCTGCACTTAGTTAAGCGTTTGGGAAAACCCACAGGTGCCATGAATACATTTCTGAAACGCGGTATCCTGGCTTATTTGTGAAAACAAATACTTCGTAACACATACTGTTTTCATGAAACTTGGGGGAAAACAGAATCAAGGCGCGATGAATTTGAGAAGCCCTGCTTTATGGCCCCGGCAGTGTCATACTACGACCCTATCGGGACATTAGGGGCTGGGGTCTCCCACCCCTCACACACTTCTTTTTTTTCCAACCTCTGTTGTGAAGTTAGCGTGCTCGGCGGCTATCGCGTATCCCCCTTTACAGCTGTACTTGAACTAGGTCAACACGTCTGGATCGGACTTTCCATATGCGCGTGCAGTTTTCTTTGCTGGATGATCCGCGCCAAGGTGTGGTTTTGTATTCTGCGACGGTCGGGTAAGTCTAAAAGAGGTTTTAAGAATTAATTTTCAATATAAAACCAGGCTGAGATGGGGACAATGAAAGTCGAGTACTAATAGTCTATTCTTGACTCTTCCATGCATTCCCTAAAGTTGTGGTGGTTTGTAAGATTGATTTAATTTATCGGCGACACCTTTGTTAAAGTTAATGGTATTTTATAGTCAGCTTGGTTCATAAATGACATATTATTTAAGGATTTCTCATTAAACATGAAAAGCAATGGCTAGTATTTAATTGGGGCTTTTTATTGCGTGCCTAAATTCCAGTTCAATCCTTAATATTTAGTAACTATTTAACTACATTCCTTGGCGTGCATCAGTGATCGCGCCGACTGCGCGGCGTTGTGGAGCTTGGTCTGCCGTTGCTGGATAGAAGCGCTAGAAGTGTTGGCTGTGTGATGGTATTGGCGTGTGTCTGTGTACTGCCCTTTTCTACTCAACTGTGTTTTGTGGACCAAGGACTTACAAAATTATTTTTGTGAATAAATTATATTTTAGGCAGTGTTTCCTTCACGCAGAAGTGCCATGAATTTGTGTGCTTAACTAAGTCCAGGCTTTTTTTTTCCTTGTGTTCTCCGAGAGACCTAGGACTAGACTAGAGATATATAAAATCGTGCTCGGTACTTCTCTGTTGACAAGCCGCTTTATTATAGGCGGACTGCTACTGTTTCGGGTCACTGAAAGTTCATGCCAGGATTTACTGAGTTCCACTTTTTGTATGTCAGTCTGTGCTAGACCTGTGCTGAGGCCGAGGCTCTGACAGGACGACGTTTTCATGTGTGAAGGTATTTTTAGACGGATCTTTTAACTTGTTTTCATTACTAATGAATAATATATCAATCGTTCATTCGTTTTCATGACTGTCCATAGACTATAGACTATAGTGGGGGGAAAAAAGGGTAAACACCACACCAGTTAATGTTAACGTTTACTTTCATAGCCAACGACTGCGACGTGCGTTGAATGTTCCAATTCCATGTTAAAAAAGGTTCTTATTAGGCCTACTAAGGACAAGGTGACTAAGGATGCGTTGATGTCCGTCAGTATTGAAAAAAAAATATTTTAGTGCCACATGGCCATGGCATGGCCACATGTTTGGATAATGATATTGGAATTTGTTAGCATTTTGAATAAATTTATAAATGCATACTGATATTGATACCTCTTGGCGTGACTACCATAATTTTAGCTTAAAACTAGAACTGGTTTAGGTTTTGTGACTTATTCTAATTAAAGTTTATTTAAGTCTGCAGCCCTATGCCCGTACACCGTACTATACTTACACGTGACTCATATTCGCATGCATACTGCGTACTATTAGAGACTTGCGTGTGGAAAACAAATTTGTTTAATTAGTAATTTAATAATTAGGAAAATGTTTCACTCTCCAGTAAAATTGTTAGAGCAGTTGAACCTTAATCCTTGGCGAACATCATTATTAGTTATGAACATCGACACGAATTGTACTTTATGATACTAGCACATTCTTAGACTTTATTAAGACTTTATTCTGTTACATATTCAATTTTATCATGTTTATGTCTTACGTTTTAATTTAGTGTGGAAATACTTATGTAGATTGTCCTTTTCTTTTTTTACTTCTCAAACTCATCAAACTGCGCATTCCGTCTTTTATGAATGAACACATACTATTACATTAACTTAAACATATAACTAAATCATTTACAACTTTACAATTGACGTGCTATTATTTATTTGAATGAATTAAAGCAGTAAAGCATGGCTCAATCAAATTTAATAACATTTAGGGTTTTTTAGACATTCTTATAAAATCCTCGTGGTGTCTGGTTGAGCCCTTGATTGTTTGCTTGTCGAAAAAACTTTGGATCGATTTTTAACCTTTTTCCTCGAAAGCTAGCGAGCTGAAATTTTGCATCGTGTCGATGATAAAAATGATGTATCGAAATTTCAGATCGATGGTATGTATATGTAGTGTAATTAATTAAATGATTGAATTTTAGATTATTTTATTTATCTCTATGTATCATACTAATTTTTGAGATAGAGTGTCGTGGTGCGTATTATATTGAACAACCTTTCCAGTCGCGCAGTCAATAAGGTGCGTATTATAATTATATTGACATTACTTTTTAAAAATATATTCACGATCGGTGCGCATTATATTAAACATGATTTATGAGACATAACTTCATTTTTTAAATATTGTCTTGCGCTGCGTATTATAATGAACATCCTTATAGTTATGTCTTGTATATAAAGGATTTATGGTAAATATATCCAAACACTTGTTTTTTTGTTTTTTTAAAAATCAAAGCAAACCTCACTTAAGTCTCAATGTCAATCAATTCAATGTACTTTTACTTGTTTTGTGCTTCTTAAAATAACTTTCAGATAAAAATGTTTTATTTAAATTTTTTTTTTTTTTTTAAAAGAGCTATATTATATTATATTATACTGAGGGATGAAAGCACTAAAAACATTACTACTATGATTTACAGGCTACTTAATTTCATTCTTCTCTTTTATTAATTTTAACTGCAATAAAGTATACCGTTGTAAACATTAAATACTATTGATTTTCCGGATCCCGCCGCCGCGACTTTATCTGTAACTTGAATATACCTTCATTAAATATTCACGAACTCAGTTATTAGCCCGTCGCTAATCACGGTGTCGTTCTCCGAACCCGCTCGCTCGTCTCTTCTGTAAAGCAATGCGTCCCCACTCCCTCCTCTCAATTCACCACGACCAGTTCAAGCTCAACCCGCAGGGTACAAATAACATTGTGTGCACAAGAGAGGATGGAGACAAACGTTTACACCCATCCCCCCCCCCACCCCCGTGCACGTCTGCGAGACCATTAAAATATGTAGGACGAATGTTGCCACTCGACTGGGTCACGGCGGTCTTGGTGAAATAATGAGACAAGAACTGTGAGGCGTTTACTGACTGGGGTGGTATATCTTTAGCGATCTCTTGGGTTTGGGGGGGGGGGGGGGGGGGGGGNGGGGGGGGAGATCGATAGCAGGCCAAAAAACAATGACTAGGAGTAAGCAGCGATAGAAATCGTTAAATCGTTACGATGTACTTTTTTAAACGGTGACCTCAACCGTCATAGCCGTGTCGTGTCACTGTTTACTTGAAAGTATACATTCTAACAAAGTATACATTCTGACAAAGTATACATTCTAACAAAGTATACATTCTGACAAAGTATACATTCTAACAAAGTATACATTCTGACAAAGTATACATTCTAACCAACCCAGAATGTAGATTAGTGGTAGATGGAGAGACATTAAAACAAGTCACCAAATTTAAATATCTGGCAGCAAAGTTGACCTCAGACGGAAGATGTACAATGTAGATAAAAACAGAGTAGCACAAGCGAAAGCAGTATTCAATAAAATGAAGAATCTCCTGACCAACAAATCCATATCAATGGAAGAGAGGAAAAGAGTGCTTCAGTGTTACGTCGAACCAGTTTTATTTTATGGGTGTGAGGCCTAGACGGTCAGTGTCACCAATAAACTACAGAAACGTTTGTAAGCCTGTGAAACGTGGCTCTTTAGGCGGATGTGAAAATTACTATAGACGGGGAAGAGATGTAACGAAGAAGTTCTGAAAGAATTAGGCCAGAAAAGAAAAAAAAAATATGTCTCACTTTAGAAAGAGACAATCTAAAAATTTTGGACACATCATGAGGCGAGGCACGCTAGAACACACGGTAACAACAGGAAAGATAGAGGGCAAAAAGAATCGAGGCAGACAGAGAGAAAAGATGCTGGGCGGGCTGACAAATGGCAGGGGACACAATCATGAGCGGAGCTGATGGACAATAACAAAGACAGAGAACTGTGGAGAAGCATGACTGCCTACGCCTATAGATATGGCACCTGATGGATGGACATATTCTAATAATAAGCAGTATAGTTTTTGAAGTCTTTTTTTTTTCTCTCTCTCTATAAATAATATAAAATGTGTTGAGGTAAAAGAATCACACCTTCAGTTACAAGTTACAACAAACCGTTCATCTAAAATGATCGCAACCCGGGACAAAAGAAGGTGACAAAAGACAAACTAACATTTCAGGGCTCCTACAGCCTCCTGAAATTATAACATGACATGTAAAAAGACAAAAAAGCAAAAGAAATTCTAGAAAACTACTGGAATTAAAAACCTTCTTAAATTTAAGTAGCGACCTTGATTGCTTGTAAGTTTGTGTAGGGACCTTGATTGACTGTAGGTTTTGTGTAGGGACCTTGGTTGGCTGTAGGTTTGTGTAGTGGCCTTGATTGGCTGTAGGTTTTGTCTAAGGACCTTGATTGGCTGTAGGTTTTGTATAGGGACCTTGATTGGCTGTAGGTTTTGTCTAAGGACCTTGATTGGCTGTTGGTTTTGTGAAGGGATCTTGATTGACTGTAGGTTTTGTGTAGGGACCTTGGTTGGCTGTAGGTTTGTGTAGTGGCCTTGATTGGCTGTAGGTTTTGTCTAAGGACCTTGATAGGCTGTAGGTTTTGTATAGGGAATTCAATGGAAAAGACGTAAACAAGGTATTGGTTAGCCTGACCGGACGTAACAAAACAGCGAACGTTTCGGCAAAGAGCCTTTATCAACGAACATACAAGACACAAACAAAACGAAAATAAAAATGAAAAATGAAGGAACTTAGCTGTGGTGGAATCCGAAGTATCCAAAGAAAAAGTGAAACTGAGAGATGACAGAGCGATTTTATATAGGAAAGCAGAGAGGGGGCGGGGCAATCGCCTAGGTGGACAAAGAAAAGACCATGTTCATCCCGTGTGGAGCAATTGTACCGTGACTCTCTATTAATCTGTTTTCAATCTGGACTCTCGTGGGTGTGTTTGTGCACGAGACAATTGCAGTGACTGCCAGGTCCTTGACACTCATATGGTCGCGCCCATTGAAGTGACGGGAGACGGGACACTGTTTATCTTGTGTAATCGCCCTAATATGTTCAGACATTCGGCACGACAAAGATCGTCCCGTCTCTCCTATGTATTACCCCTCATTTTGTTTGTATAGGGACCTAGATTAACTGTAGGTTTTGTGTAGGGACCTTGATTGGCTGTAGGTTTTAAATAGGGACCTTGATTGGCTGTAGGTTTTGTCTAAGGACCTTGATTGGCTGTAGGTTTTGTGCAGGGATCTTGATTGACTGTATGTTTTGTGTAGAGACCTTGATTGGCTGTAGGTTTGTGTAGGGACCTTGGTTGGCTGTAGGTTTGTGTAGTGGCCTTGATTGGCTGTAGGTTTTGTCTAGGGACCTTGATTGGCTGTAGGTTTTGTGTACGGACCTTAATTGGCTGTAGGTTTTGTGTTGGGACCTTGATTGGCTGTAGTTTTAGAGTAGGGGCTTTGATTGGCTGTAGGCTTTTTGTAGCCTTGATTTGGCTGTAGGTTTGGAGTAGGTAGCCTGATTTGCTGTATGTGGTGTGTAGGGACCTTGATTGACACTAAAGATCAAACATTATACACAAGTAAGTCAGGTAACTGGATTATATAGTTGTACCACGGGAGCTGGGAGAAAAGACTGCTGGGGCATTTACAATATGTAAAATTTGACTATTATTATTTTTTTACTGACTTCTCCTTCCGTCATTTCATAAAATAATAGATGGCAATGATTTCTTGTGTGGCTTAATTTTAGGAAGGGGTTATGGTAAAGGTTGAAGAGGGTGGTATCATTTAGAGAGGACAAAGTGTGAACTATAAACGTTCTTTTCTGGTTTAAAATTATCAATTTTCCGTAAAATACTAGGATAAAGGTTTATAGTTTAAATGTACAGTATCAATTTTTGCAACCGGAATTCCCACATGTTCTTTGAATGCACATCATGAGTTACTATACCTATACCTCCTTGACTTCTGATTTAGCTTAACATGATTACTTAAACTGTTCTTGCCATTTATATTATAAATATACTCTTAATTTTACAGTAAAATCACTTGACTAACTGCTACGATTAAAAGAACTGACTGAATACTAAATGGCTGTTGGCTGTTTAAATATTCAGGAAGTAACGTTACTATAGGTGCACTTTGTTGTTGTTTTTTATTCGGATCGAGGATTTTTTCTGTTCTGCTCTAGAATAACACCCCAGTATTTGTTGAAAATTTCCATACTCCGATACATAAACAAAACATGCCACCTGGGGCGGAGCACTTCGGTGTCCCCTTTTCATCCCATTCGGGCGGCATTCACCAAGTGTCAAGTGGGGGTGGGGTCGGGTCGGTGCAACCACCAGAGGTTGACGTATGTTTACGGGCAAGGCGTATGCTCTTTAAGGAGACAGTGCAGAAAGCTTAGTTTGATGCAAGGAGGTTGCATAGACTCCTGAAAATAAACGACCTAAAATCTGGCTTATGCTTTTAAATCCCAACGCCAAACACAAGCCTAGAAATATGTTTAGATTAGAGCCTATGTTCCCTAATCGACGGATGATGATGTGGGAACAAAATCTATGGCTGCCAATTATTATCTTTTTTGAAGTGACGCTCCGTGGGAGTTTATGTGTTAAATAATTTAAAGATGCAGATATTTCTATTGAGACGTCGTAGCCATAACTCAATACCTTTAAAAAAATAAACACATAACATGAGAATCGGAATCAGAAACTGTCTCGGGGAAAACGACAAACCAGAGGCGCATCGATCTAAAAACTTTCCTTGGTAATCTCACTCCATAGCCCTGGGGATGTGTCATCATGTGGACATGAGCGTCTCCGTAATAGGCAGTCTATCTAAATCAGTTGTTTTGAATTTGAGAATTGTATAACCCTGTTATCACGCCACTGTTGTTATAGTTGATAAAACGTGCGAATCTTTTAGAGATCAACGGCTGATAAATTATTTTTTTTAGCGAGAGGATGAGCTTTTTGTACGCTTAGTAAGGATGGGGGAAAGAACTGAATACATCTGGGAGGTAGCTTTGGTGTCCGTACTCATGTTTAAAGCTCAGGTTCTTGGTGAATAGACTTATTTGAACCATATAAATAGCCCAAATAATAGAATCAACACCAAAGTTAAAGCCTGTTGTAAATAGCCTACTTTTTAAATCCCTCATATTAACTTCACCGCCGTCTCCTCGTTCGTCGTCCGTACGGTACGCCGGAGAAACAAAAGTTTTAAAAAGTGACCAACTTTCTGTCATGCTATCGAGCTAAAATTGTGCAACATAGACTCGTGTCACTTAACATTGCATTATATTAAAATTTGAGATCGATCGAATGTATCGTAATTAAATTAATGCACTTCTTAGCTTATTTCTACACAAATGTATAATACCTGTCTGTTGTTGTTTACATCCACGAGTTTGCCGAGTTCACTAAAACGATCGTGGACCCGTCCCCACACCCTCACCCCACCCGTTCCCACACCCTCACCCCCACTCGTCCCACACCCTCACCCGCACCCGTCCCCATTTTAGAGCACTTGGGAGTTAAGTCACTTTCAGTCTGTAAATGTTTGTTTTGAATGTATTCCATACTTTAAGTTCTGTATCATACATAACGGATTTAAAGTCAAAAACTTTGTTTTTACTGGTTGTTTAATTGCTCTGTTTACTGGCCGTGTCTGTGTGCGCGCGTTGCTTTTATTTCTGTTTCTAGGCACCTTGTTCTACAAGTGAGGTGACTTTTGAATGGTATGAATGATTATCTTCACCTGACACGGAATTCAAATAGCCCATCCACGTTGTCGTCACAATCATGTTTTATAAAGATCATAATTAGTGCTACCGCTACTCCTCGCCACGAACTACATAGGGCCATTAACACATTTTCAGTGTCATCCATTTTATCATGCAGAGGCGTCACTAGGGTTGGTGTCACCCGGGGCGGTAGCTCATGGTGTTACCCCCTCACGATTTAACATAAATAGCCCCTCCGAGTTTTCCAGTGCCAAATAACGGGAATATATAGAATTTTACAGTCTTCTGTCACCCCCCAGATGGTGTCACCTGGGGCGGCCCGCCCCCACCGCACCCCCTAGCGACGCCACTGTAATCATGTATGCGTATTAAACACGACACTGACATCTGGCAATTTAATTTAGTTGCGGGTCAGTTACAAACAACTAAACATGACATGCCATCGCGCCTTGTCAAGGGGCTATCTCCCCCAGCTCGTCTAGTTAGTTACGGCTACTTTTCCAGTATCCTTAGCCTTATTGCCCTTAGTCTCATACCTTGTTGAGAGCTGGTCTTTGTTAATGGAGTCTGATAACAAAAAGTTCACAAGCCCCGTAGTTGATCTCTTTATCTAAATAGATGCTGAAAACAAATGTGTTTTTAAATTGCGGTATTGTCTTTAAAAAATATTTAAAATTTGCGTTACGTTTTAAACATTAGCCTTACATCCGGAATAAGAGTCATGTTGTTTTATTTAAATTTCAGAATCGCCAATCAGGGGCCGAATAATGCCAGGTTTTGGAACTTTCTTTTCAAAGCTTTCCGTGTGAAAAGAGTGGGTGGGGTCGGGGGGAAGGGATATCGTGGCTGCTGGGTATTTGAGCTCAAGCAAAATGTTCGCATGTAAACAATTCATCCTATTTGGGTCAAGGTCGCCAAGGCTGTCTGGTAATGTGCATCTTCCAGACCAGAGGGTCTCACAATTTTGCAAGAGAGAACCTAACTGCTTAATACTTTTTTTTAAAAAATGAATACACGTAATAAACTGAAAACTGCCATATGCGAGATTTTTTACCTATACGTTTGGTTGAGGCTTTGGTTCAAGTATATCAGTTATCATACACTGAAAAAGTTTGGGCGAGATTGCAATCATGATGTTAGATTTAAACAAATAAAATTTTATTGAAGCAGGATAGGAAAGGTCTGACACATAACGGCATCATTGTTGTGTGACGTCCTGTCATGCCTCTAACTGTAACATGTACCATGTTTTAATAACATATATTTTTTAAAATAAAAATCCAGGAGCGCAAACTGAAAAAATAAAAATGTTTTGTGCTTGTTGTACTCACACACCACCCCTTCCCACCACCGACAGCGACGACGCCACATTAGTGGCATCACTATAATGTCAATAAGAAATTACTAACTGAGACCTGCCTGCCAGTTTTGTACCAGCTATTTATCATTTAAATGTACTATCAGCCCCATACTTGAGATATATATAAATAATTAATGTGTTAAAGTAGCGCGTAATGTTCAAAAATGCTTTACGATTAGAGAGTAATAAGTTCTTAAGTCAACAGCCGTGAATGAAAAAAAAGAAAAAGTATTAATTTTAGAAATGTCGACTATTAATGCTAATACACACGCGCTGTTTCACCAAGGATCCCTGCTTGGTGATAGATGTCCCTATAATAATATGTAAAACAGACCCCAGACTATGGCGGGGTCGAGTGGAAGTGGGGGCATGGAGGAGTAACATGACCTCATTCTCATTAACTTCCCATTGATGGAAGGCTGTCTGCGCTAACAATAGCTGCACACACTTTATAAAGGCCCCCATGCCTTTTGGCCCTGGGCCGACATGTCAGAGGTTAAAGGATGTTTTCAGCGGTTCTAAATCCGCAAGAGATCGTGGCCCCGAAAACAATATATCTCCCTGCGCTCCCCTCTCCCTTTCCAAAGATCCGTTTCAAGGACAAAGCCATTGGGATGGAATCCTTTCCACATAAACAAAACAACAATGAGTAATGTGAGTCGGTTAATTACATTCAGCGTAAACAGTCATTAAAACTTTGCATTTGTCACCAGCGAACATTGATATGTGTCTTAACTAGAGCTCAGTTGACTTGCTAGAAGATAATTGACCTTGGATCATTTTCAACAAATGAATTTCGATAAAGAGAACGGTGGCAGACAGCTGGGTGCATTTTTTTTTTTCCTTTCAGATTTTAAGTTTTGGGCTTTGGGTAAGTGGTACATTGTGAAATTGTTTTTATTTGAAACCTTTTTCCTTTTAAATGACAACGGAATTATTTTTGAGTTTCAGGAACTCTTATTTGGGAATATCATAATAGATTTATAACAAAGAAATAGCACCGTGTTCAAACGACGTTTTTGAAGCGCACTTTAATGACTTAAAAACAATCTTGTTGTTTTGCTTAAGTTATAAGCTTATAATGTCCCTATAAATTATGATTGTCATTTATTTATAAGTGAATTTTTTGTGTGTAACATATGGCGAAAGCTACATGCTGGCAATTCTACTTGTTTGTGCACCCACGTGGGTTGTAGTTGTGCTCGAATGTACTGTCAGATCGTTGCAGGTCTCAATCAGTCACTTACATTTTACGCTTTGAATGTAAGACGAAACTAGAACCGTCGTAGCTGGAAATGCTTCATTATTTAAAGTCTTATTTACTGAAATGAAGAAATAATGATCTGGCTTTCCAATAACGGACAATTCCTTTTTGATAACTGGAGGAAAACTTTTTACAGCTCTTGCTAAAAACTGATCTTGAACTACTTCAAAACAATCGATGTTATTAATATTAACACGCCCTAGTTTCCGTGTCTATTCGCGACCCCACAATTTTCATTCATAAGACTGCAGAGGCCATTATTAATACAGCTGTTATCAATCCTTGGTGACTGCCAACTGCCACTAACAAAATACTCGACCCTTGCTGTGGCACCACTCCAGGTTCAAAGGTCAAGGGCAGTTTTCTTTTTTCTCCTCGGTTTCAGTGTTTCCCTAGGGGGAGAAACTGATAGGTAGCGGGGAAAGAATAATACATTGTCAGAGTGGGCGATGTTTTTTATTATTTTTTTTTAATTTTAAATATTTGTTCGCTACTCTTTTTTTCATCCCCATAATAAAATACTGTTTTAACTATGTGTATTGAGTGTTAAGTTTACACTAGCAGGGGGAGGGGTGTAGAATATTATATGCTTGGAACAGTTATTGCAGAGAAACCTGCACAATATGCGCGTCTTTGATTCAAAAATTAAGTTTTTATTTCAATCTGTATGACACGTGACTTATAAACAAGACCGACCCAGTGTCAAAATGATAAGATAACAGCTGTGTGTGGTATCATGGGTATTTGCGTCACAGCCCTCGGGTGAATGGAGAAAAGCTACCTGGAGTGAATAGAGAATAGAACTATCTCTCTCTCTCTATCTCTGTCTCTCTCTCTCTCTCCCTGCCCCCCTCTACCTACACAACTGTTCACAATTTTGTCGTGATCTGGAAATTAACAATTCATTAATCCTTACAAAATTTTAATTCGATAAAAATTAATTTGAACGATTAACATTCTATTTAAATTTAAGCAAATATTTTTAATATTTTTCTCCCCATGTTTAAATCATTTTAATTTTTTGTTACTCACATAATTTTTCCTAGTATCATTATTTATTTATACGTGCATAGGTCAAAAAAAAAAGTCCGGGGGGGGGGTTCTTCCTTACTTCTTGCAAAGTCAAGTAGAATGAGTTTGCTACCGTCACAAAATTTGGGAACATTGAATTACCGCGACTAAACCGATTTAGCGAAATAATGAATCGCAACTTAACGGGATCTGTTTATATGTTGTAAAAAAAATATGATTAATCGATTAATTTTTTTTTCCAATTCACCGAACCCAAATCTTTTCATCATTACCAGCTTTACACTTTCGTTTTCCATTACCCATTAGTCTTTTAGAAAAATGTTTAAAAATTCACAATCACTATTTGATAGTTTTCCATCTTTTAAGGGAGACAATTGTTGGTTATCCTGGAGCCTTACTGTGATTTTGTTCGGTTTATAGAATCCTTTGATGGGAGAAATAACCATCAAAGACTCCACCGTTGCCGGAACACTTTCATCAGTTGGCAGGACTCTCCGCCAGCCTGGCCTAAAAGTTTAACCGTCCTAGTTATCTGACCTTGTTTCATCTCTAATCCGCCCGTCGTTGATTGGCCTGGCCGCCTGAACTGGGTCACTTTTGTGTGTGGGGGGGGGGGGTGTTGTTCAGTCTCTTATCTTCCGGTCCCCATTTGGCTAGGGCCCGTGCTTCCAATTACTAAACAAAAAAAAGGACTTCATTACCTTTTCTTTCCCTTGCCTTTAGCAAGCAAAACTAAATCGATGTCGTTTACCTATTTATTTACCCTCTGCTCTGGGAAATAGTTTCAGTTTTTAAAAAAAATTTGAAAGCCTTCTGATTTTTTTTAAAAATTGACGTGGAGCTAAAATATGACGATTTTTAAAAAAAAAATGCACGTGTATGATGATCTGGGTCTTTGAATAAGCAAGATGTTAACGTTATCTGAACAATGAAATAATCAAGTATGATTATGGACAACATAGGGAAATATGAGAATTAGAGCTCTTAGTACCTATAGATAACATCTAGTACGGAAATCTGTGAATTATAGCTCTTAGTACCTACAGATAACATCTAGTACGGAAATCTGTGAATTAGAGCTCTTAGTACCTATAGATAACATCTAGTAGGTAAATATGAGAATTAGAGCTCTTAGTACCTATAGATAACATCTAGTAGGGAAATCTGAGCATTAGAGCTCTTAGTACCTATAGATAACATCTAGTAGGGAAATCTGAGCATTAGAGCTCTTAATAATTAATACCTATAGATAACATCTAGTAGGGAAATCTGGGAATTAGAGCTCTTAATACCTATAGATAACATCTAGTAGGTAAATATGTTAATTAGAGCTCTTAATACCTATAGATAACATCTAGTAGGTAAATATGTTAATTAGAGCTCTTAGTACCTATAGATAACATCTAGTAGGGAAATCTGGGAATTAGAGCTCTTAGTACCTATAGTCAGCCTATAGATAACATCTAGTAGGTAAATATGTTAATTAGAGCTCTTAGTACCTATAGATAACATCTAGTAGGAAATCTGTGAATTATAGCTCTTAGTCCCTACAGATAACATCTAGTACGGAAATCTGTGCATTATAGCTCTTAGTACCTACAGATAACATCTAGTACGGAAATCTGTGAATTATAGCTCTTAGTACCTACAGATAACATCTAGTACGGAAATCTGTGAATTAGATCTCTTAGTACCTATAGATAACATCTAGTAGGTAAATATGTTAATTAGAGCTCTTAGTACCTATAGATAACATCTAGTAGGGAAATCTGGGAAGAATTAGAGCTCTTAGTACCTATAGATAACATCTAGTAGGGAAATCTGGGAATTAGAGCTCTTAGTACCTATAGATAACATCTAGTAGGTAATTATGTTAATTAGAGCTCTTAGTACCTATAGATAACATCTAGTAGGGAAATCTGGGAATTAGAGCTCTTAGTGCCTACAGATAACATCTAGTAGGTAAATATGTTAATTAGAGCTCTTAGTACCTATAGATAACATCTAGTAGGGAAATCTGTGAGAATCTCAGGAGATCATGTCTGACCTCCGAGGATAAACAACTGGACGCTATTCTGGCTAAAACTGCGTACACCTTGCGTGTATATTAGTCGTTCAGCCATCGAATTAAGGACCTTCCCAACAAATAAACTAATCGTGCAAGTATCTACCATCATCAAATAGCGAGAGATTTTGTTCTCCGTCATAAGCAGACTTTACTTTTTTAATGATCTGAACAACTTCAGAGATCTATTTTCCACTCACCGACGACTGTGACGAATACATCAATCTTCTTAGCGCTGACAAATCTCTTTTTGTAGAGAGCTAATTATTCCTGATTTATCTTCCTAGGCACATTTTTTCCTTTAAATTTTTTATTTTAATTTATTCTTTAAAAAAAAAATTAAAAAATCGTAAGGCGGCCTATTAAAACGCCAAACTCCGTTACACTGGAGCGTTCTGATCAATAGAACTTATCTACGGCCATGGCGAGGCGTTAGTTGGTTCCTGGTAAAAACAAGCTATTGATGGACCAGCTCCAGGTGGACTGCTGGAAATGAGGTGATCGATACGAGGGCACTGCCCGTCCCGTTGTTTGGCGAGGGGAATCAACGTAAGGATAGAAAGCTTCTTAGTAGATCCCTAGGGCTGTCTACCATACACAATAACGTAAGGATAGAAAGGTTCTTAGTAGATCCCTAGGGCTGTCTACCATACACAATAACGTAAGGATAGAAAGGTTCTTAGCAGATCCCTAGGTCTGTCTACCATACACAATAAACAACGCAAGGATAGAAAGGTTCTTAGCAGATCCCTAGGTCTGTCTACCATACACAATAAACAACGCAAGGATAGGAAGGTTCTTAGCAGTTCCTCTAGGTCTGTCTACGACGTAACGGTATATCGAGGTTTAAAGATTCGTAGTTGTTCCTCGTGCTAAGTATGCTCAACAAAGAACGTAAGGGTCGATCTAGGGTTGAAGATTCGTATGTTCCTCGGGGCTGTCGGTCTACCATACACAACAACGTAAGGGTAGATGTGGCTTAAAGGTTCGTATTAGTTCCTTGGGGCTGTCTACCTTACAAACTAAAAATAACGTCTCATTAAACATCTCCCACGAAAGAACGAAACTAATTTGTACTCCACTGTCATTTATGTGGTTTTCAGGATATGCATATTTATATATTGCTTATAAGTATGTTATTATTTATATGTGATCCCAGTTCCGAACAGCGCTATATAAATGATCAGTTTATTATTATAATTAGTAAGGTTATATTTTAGGTAGCATTTAATTTTTAAATAATACGACATCATGAAAAAGAGGATGAGCACGATTGACAGCTTACATAGGTCAAAGTGTGATTCACCATGCGCTAAAATGTTATTTTTAAAATTTTGTTTTTATACCAAGAACTTTAAGGAGCTATCTGATACGATATAACAAGAAACCGTTGGGATAAAAAAAAAAGGAATACTTTTTAAACACTATCACTTGAGTCACAAGTGTAGTTTAAATAAAACAGGCTTTATATTCATCATAATTATTACAGTCAGAACATAGTTTAGATCTAGTTGATGTTAGCATCCACAAGTACATGAGTGGTAGCTTTTTGGATAGTTTAGATTTAGTTGATGTTAGCATCCACAAGTACATGAGTGGTAGCTTTTTGGATAGTTTAGATTTAGTTGATGTATGCCTCTACAAGTACATGTTTAGATTTAGTTGATGTATGCCTCTACAAGTACATGAGTGGTAGCTTTATTGGATAGTTTAGATTTAGTTGATGTATGCATCCACAAGTACATGAGTGGTAGCTTTTTGGATAGTTTAGATTTAGTTGATGTATGCCTCTACAAGTACATGTTTAGATTTAGTTGATGTATGCCTCTACAAGTACATGAGTGGTAACTTTATTGGATAGTTTAGATTTAGTTGATGTATGCCTCTACAAGTACATGAGTGGTAGCTTTTTGGATAGTTTAGATTTAGTTGATGTATGCATCCACAAGTACATGTTTAGATTTAGTTGATGTATGCATCCACAAGTACATGTTTAGATTTAGTTGATGTATGCCTCTACAAGTAAGTGAGTGGTAGCTATTTTGATAGTTCAGATTTAGTTGATGTATGCCTCTACAAGTACGTGAGTGGTAGCTATTTGGCTCAGTGGGTCAAGTGTGTCAGTGTGTGTTTTCATGTGACACGTTGGACAAGCTTCTTAAATTTTTGGCATAGTAACACACTTTGAGTTTATCACAATCTTCGCCAATGACCCCGTTTCCTCAAGGCCTGTTTTTTTTTGTTTTTTGCTTCAATCACGTGGTCCATGAACAGGATTTGACCATTAACCGTCCCTCCACACAGTGTATCCATTTTCTTGGTGTTTATATCTACCTCTTCTGCTTTATTTCGTGTTCCATCAATATTCTATTTGATTTTTCTATTGTACCCTATTTGTTTCTCTCTGTTCTCCCTCCCCCTCCCTCTCTCTCTCTCTCTGTCTTCTCTCACTCACTCACATCTGCATGTCTTCTCTATCATTCTTTGTCTTTATATAATTTTGCTTTCTCTTCTCTATCAGCTCTGATAAGTCTACTATCTCTGCATTCTCACTCTCTCCCCATTCTGTCTTCTTCCACTCCCCCACATTCCCCTCTCTCTTTTTACACTCTATGGCCTAATGCTCTCTCTATGTATGTGGTTGTGTGTGTGTAAGACGTTTCCTTTATTTCCACCTCTCGAATATCTTAATATTACCTCTTCTAGGTTGTTCCGACTTTTTTCAAAAGCCCAATTAACTTACGTGAATGTTATTGCATGCATTCGAATCATTGTGGCCCATAACCCAAAATTGGTATGTGAATGAGTTTTAAAAAAAAAAAAAAAGAAGAAGAATGAATAATTAAATCTTAGTTCATTTGAACTTTTTACATCGTTCCCTTTTCCAAAATTAAAATTTAAGCTCAAACAATGACGTTATATTATATTTTACGGTGAGAAGCACCACACGCACTGTTAATCTCGAAACCAAAATGAGTATGATTTTACGTCTATATTTTCAATTTAAAAAAAAAAAAGATGCTTATGTCCAATTTTACCTCTAAGTTTTGTTGGTCCGTGTTCAAAGAGAAAAAACTGCTGTGAAAAATTGCACAGCATTCACTTTTTGTGCTCTATTTTACCAAATTAGCTGCGCGGTAATTCAAAACTGCTGCACGGCATCATTAAGAAGTCTGGGCGGCCGCGCAACCGCGCAGCTTAAAGGGAACATTGCTTATGTCCCTTAACGTTACCAAATGAGTGACCTGGGTTTTTATTTTATTTGATGTTTTCTCTGCACGGTCTCCCATTCATTTAGTTCCCACCCACACCAACCGGTAGTTTGATTCGCTTGTATTTCACAAACACACCTCTCCTGGCAGCCCGTGCGCCGAGTGCACGACGGGCTAAGATAATTTATCAATGGGAGAAGTGTTTACCCCAAGGCGAGTTATTGGAGAGCGGTGGACAAACCAAGGGCAGTTTCACCACACTCAAGATATTTATTTATTTATTCATCTCTACCGCATCGAAACTCAGCCAAGAGCTGGGCTTGTAAATGTTGGTCGTTTGTTGTTGTTTTAAATAAATAAAATACTTCCGATCAAAGAGTTTTTAAGTATTTGAGTGAGATCAGCTGAAAAAAATAAATAAAATCATGTTATTACTTTTTCTCATGATCTATGGTGGCATTACTTGAAACGAAATCTTCAGTTCGCAAATAAATTTTTAAAAATTCCTTTTTGCTAAAAAGTAAATTAGATCACAATTTTGTCGAACTAAATCTAAACTCTTTTAACGTTTCAATTCTGAATGTGCCTAGTAGGCCTTACCCAAATTTGAAAACAATAAAAAGGCTGACTCGTCGAATCGGCCTCGATATAACGACCCTGTCAAAACGGCCCCGATATAACGACCCTGTCAAAACGGCCCCGATATAACGACCCTGTCAAAATGGCCCAGACAAATTGTTAACATTTTTTTTTCATTTTAATCCTTCTCAACTGTTTTACCCTTTAAAAAAGTGGTTAAACTGTAAAATTATTTCTTGTGATGTTATTATATTATTTCTAGTCAACAAACAATCATGACCTAGTACCATATCGAGCAAAGGCTATTAATATTAAATTCATTCTTGTAATATCATTTTCATTGTTACTTTTGAGCTAAACCTGACACTGAATCGGGGAGTAAAAATTCTAATGTTTGTATTTTTTTTTACTATTAGTCCATTTATGAGTTCAGGACCGTTTTGTCGTGTCCATCATGTCAGAGCCCATTTCTCGGGGCCGTTTTGTTGGTGAACCATAAAAAAGGTATTTAGCTTAGGTCCCACGTTTTAGCATCAAACATTTTTAAATAAAATAATATTTTAAAATATTCATAAACAAAAAAATATATATGTGAGCTTGAATGTTTTAAAATGAGTATTTAGTGGTTGAAGTACTTTCAGCGCTAGTTTTGCAATTTCGTAGCCCAAAGGTGGCGCATGAAATCCTCAGAGGCGATATCTGCCGAACGCACGGTCTTGAGCGAGTGTCACATGCGGGGCCGATGGTGTTCGTGTGGGCTGCGGGGCCGATGGTGTTCGTGTGGGCTGCGGGCCGATGGTGTTCGTGTGGGCTGCGGGGCCGATGGTGTTCGTGTGGACTGTAGACTTTATACAGTAAAGAATCTCCTGCCCTTGAGCCCTCTTGTGGCGCGGGGCCTGGGGCGGTCACCGTTCACGCCTCCCCTTATGGAACCCTTCTGCGATAGTGAGACCTGTAGTTTACTGTCGATAGTGAGACCTGTGCTTTACTACCGATAGTGAGTCGAGTGGTTTACTAAAGATAGTGAGACCTGTGGTTTACTACCGATAGAGAAACCTGTGGTTTACTACCTTATCTTATCTTATCTTATATGTTACAGACGCTCCTTCTGTACAGAAGATTATTGCGTCCTACGTATTTCTATGGTTTGTGTTTAGTCCTGTATTCTTACTAGAGTTTTAAAAGATGATAAAGTGGTTGCTTTCCTGACTACCGATAGAGAGACCTGTGGTTTACTGCCGATAGTGAGTCGAGTGGTTTACTAAAAATAGTGAAAATCCTACATGTGGAAGAAAATCAGCAGTCCCGAGCCTGCGCTCTTCATGGGGCTTCCCGGAAAACCCCCTCAGCCCTCTGGCCCCCTAAGGGACGTAAAGACTGAGAAGCCCCCCCCGGAGCGGTCGCTGCTACAAGCGGCCACCTGGGCGTCCAGGGCACTAGGCCGAAAACGCCTCCCACTAAAGTGTGCCTCCCAAGGGAGGTGTGGAATTTCCCTACTGTGACTCGCTATCAACATAGTATCACTTTGGCGCCACCACGGCAAAGCTTACGAGTCTATATAGTTTAGATCGCCGCAAAAATAATGAGACCTGTGGTTTACTACCGATAGAGAAACCTGTGGTTTACTACCGATAGTGAGACCCGTGGTTTACTACCGATAGTGAGACCTGTGGTTTACTATTGATAGTGAGACCCGTGGTTTACTACCGATAGTGAGACCCGTGGTTTATCACCCAGTTCAGTCACTAGATTTGATCACGTGTTCCTATAGCCACATCTTTGCATCGGGGGGGGGGGGGTGTCAAGTTTGCGCGTGCGGGCCAGGTCTAACCCAACCCGAGATCTCCATAATACTATTCTCGGTAGCCTGGGAGCTAGTTCACTTAGGAAAGTGGCATTGATCATAAAAGTAGCCCATAGCAGAGGCATTCTTCATACTGAAGTAATGGATCGTCTTTATGCAATGTGTTCGTATTTGTTAACAAAATTGACTCAACGTTCCAACAACAAAATCTGAGGTGTGCTTAGGATATATTTTTTAATCGATCGCCCGTTAGCCCCTCCCCTCCCCTAAATGGTCAAGCAATTGGTTCAACTTTAAATGTTTGTCGTTTCCCGAAATATTATAATAGGCTAATTTGCTCAAGAAACTGGAGACATTAAAACTTATATCGCAACTAAATTAGGAAGACATTCCACTTAAAAAGTCTGAAAAGCCTTGCTATATTTCTCAATATCTTCAACATGTCCACTTTATTTGTATCAGAGTCTGCCCACCTCATAAAACTCCCCGCTCCCCGCCCCCCTCCCCAAGTCTTATTTTAGGCCAAATCTCTACGTGCCCTCATTTTTTTTATCCACACTCCACTCATCTGTTTACACTACCCCTGCCAGCCCACCACACTCACACTCCACTCATCTGTTTACACTACCCCTGCCAGCCCACCAGACTCGCCCCACCTGCTTGGCCCCTCTCTTTCCCCACCCACAGGCTTCGCGCCTCTCTTTGAACCCCCACCCCCATTGTTTACACTCTCCTGCACGCCCTTCACTCACCCTCCCCCCACACCCAGCAACCCCCTCACCCAAGTCCACCCCATCTTCTTAGCTCCCTTTATTTACGCCCCCCTGCCCTAGTTTCGTCCTCCCGAACTGCTTTCCATCTTCCGTAATTCCATAACACGCGGGGGTTAAAACATCTCGCCGAGGCTAGGGACCCTTCACAAAAAATAATCGATAGCCAACGATAGTGAGAAGGTCAGTTTAAGGGGGTAGCCATTTGGATAGTTTTTGTGTGTTTGGGCAGGAGGCTGCGGGCACCGGTGCTGTTGCGTGGTAAGTTGGTGTGCTTTAGATAAAACTTGATTTTTGTTTTTAATGTCCTCATTACATTGGGGATATTGGGATGGGTTCAATGAGATTTAAAAAGACCCACATCTAAGCTTCTTTCTTTTTTTAAAATGTAATGTTTTTATTGGAATTTTTAATGGTCTGGTTTTTTTTAAAATTATTGCGCATCATAAATAGGGAGGAAGGGAAATTAAAATCTTTTACCATATGTGCGGGGGCTGGGGGTTAGGGTCTATTTAACGATTACAGCAGTTTGGGTTAGATGGCCCAGATCTACTCGATCTATTTTTGCCCAGATCAGCATCCATCCAGCCTATTACTTTGACAGACGGAGAAGTGCCCCCCCCCCATTTCACAGGCTTTCTTCCTTTCGGTGGACTTACTGAGCTGGCCGATGGACTTACTGGGCTGGCCGATTCAAAACAGTCCGCACGTTCAAACCCCTCAATTTTTATACTGTTTATCATAAGTAATATCTTTTCTTGTCGCCCCCCCCCCCCCCCCCCCTCCCGCCCTTAATTAACCCAAAATTGTGAAAATACAGAATACCTTGTATTAAAGCTCGTTGACAAAAAAAAGTGTATAAAATGATTTACTCTGACTTTAGAAATTTTGTTATGATCAAGATTGAGCGGTGTCGAGGGTGTTGACATGATGGGCGGTATGCGCAGGTTGGGGTAAAGCTGCCGATAAGGGATTTCTTGCTTGATATTGGCATTTCAAGAGAGCTAACCAACTTGATTATTTTTGCTAGTGGTTAAACGTAATATAACACGTCTATTGTATGAACGTCACAGAAACATGTTTCTTTTGTTACATTCTACATTCCATGTAATCGAGCCATTTTGCAAGTATAAATATAGAATATAGATAGAAATATAAATAGATCTTATTAAAAATGGCTTTTTTTTTTTTTTTTTTTTTGTTGTCTGTTGAAGATCTAGATTATTTGTTCGTGACGTATCAGCAGTTGGCCTACACCAGAATAGTTAATTGCAATTATTATCACGTTGTGCCTCGTGATATTTGAATCTGAATCTAGCTGTAATGATAGACCCGAGAATTGCAAATGAAATCTAATCCCGAGAGAAGAAACGGAAGAAGAAAAAAAAATCTTCTGGTGAGAGAGAAAGAGAAATAAGAAGTTATTTTATTTGTTTACAACACAGTGTTTTTAGTTAACTGAAACCGCATCATTGTCCCATAAATATTTTTTTTAAAGTTATTATTTTAATTTACATATTTTATAAGCACAAAAGCTTTGTGTTATAATAAGAAAACTGAAATGAGATTGGTCTCTGTGTTCTGAGATTGGTCTCTGTGTTCTGTTACCTACAGCTCAGTCTCATGGGATAGAACAAATGCCAGTGCGCCACGAGAGAGGAGCATCCATATCCGGGTCAGGGGACAGACAACGAGAACCGCTGGCATAGATTTGTCCTGGTCGGTATGCTCGGTATTTCTATGAGTCTGTCAATCCATACGCCCGAGTATCCGGGTCAGGGGACACAGACAACGAGAACCGCTGGCATAGATTTGTCCTGGTCGGTATGCTCGGTATTTCTATGAGTCTGTCAATCCATACGCCCGAGTATCCATGTCCGGGTCAGGGGACAGACAACGAGAACCGCTGGCATAGATTTGTCCTGGTCGGTATGCTCGGTATTTCTATGAGTCTGTCAATCCATACGCCCGAGTCGACAGATGTGATTTAAGCCATCTCATTAATCTCACACTTTCACCCTTTTTTTTTTCAAACGTCTGATTGGTTTGCTCAGACGATCTCTAAACTATATCGTAGTTCATTGGCTTCAATCTTTCCTACTGTTATTTTGATGTATTGTGTATACAAAAGAATTATTTTTATATGTACATAATATGTAGTCATGTACAAATTATTGGAACGTCGGCGCCTTTACAAGTAACAAGAACATATAACACGAAATAAAATACCTTTACACGGACACATCTGTGTTAATATTGACCTCAGTAACAAGCGGGGCCGTCTTTGCAACATTTTGGTCCCCTGGGCAAAGAAATAATGCTGGGCCCCTGGGCAAAGAAAGAGTGTGCCCCCCTCCACCGCAGGAATAAAAAATAAATATACATAATATATATAAATAAATATTCCCATGGGTCCCCTATGCTCGTGGTCCCCCGTGCAAATGCCCACCGGTTAAGACGGCCCTGGTAACAAGTAGACATTGGTCGAACAACCATCCCATGACGATCGCTAACACTAAACCAGCCATTATCATATTCCGGTTAGATTTTAATTCTACAGTTATTATTTCAAAATATGTGCCCGGGTGCTATCTGAAATTGACGCCCCCTACATATTACACTTGTTCACTTATTAAATTGTAATGTCTCAGGCCGCATCTTGGAACCGTGTATCTCGGCACCCGGGGACGTATGTACCCCCACCCCCCTTAGCTACGCCCATGACTCGCCAGACTTAGATTGCCCATTCAGCTGTTGTACTGTGTGACTCAGCTGCTTAACAAATCTATTGGAAGATTGAGCGGGACCTAGAGAAATGTACAACACGTTTTTATTTATAGCGGTGTGTCCATTAATCTACAATTATATACTCTTATACTATAGAATGTTGACAGTAAATCATGTTTATTTATAAACATTTGAAGATTGAGCGGGACCTAGAGAAATGTCCGTCACGTTATTATATATAGCGGTGCGTCCATTAATGTACAATTGTATATTCTTATAGTATAGAATGTTGACAGTAAATCATGTATATTTATAAACATGTGTTGTCAATGTTGAATGCTCAACATTCTTAAATTCCCCCATTTTTAAGGCGTCCTAACTCCTACATCGCTCCTGCGAAGAAAAATTTGCAACTACAAACATAAGAATACTTTGAGCGAGCATTTCAATTTTTTTTTAAATTTTAGCTCGGCTCTTGGCTAAAATATCTCCTGCGGTAACTTGATTATAAATCATTATTTTTTACACGAAAATAGTTTTACTTTTGTAGAGCACTGTCTCTCTGTAGTAGATGTTGCTTGATTTAATTGCTTCTCTCACAGCTATTGCAACTCAAACCAATGATCCCAGAAGCTCCTTAAATCTTGAATGAGGAGAAAAAACAAAAAAACGAACTATTCTCTGTAAACTGTAAATGTTTTAAAATTTGTTACAATTACTAAATTGTGTTCGGTGACTTTAAGTAAGCTGTTATTATACTGTGGCTGTGATATCGTGACTGTTTAAGCTTTAAGTCTTTTTGGATAGGACGCGGCGTGTGATTGTACTATTTTCGGTACTTTAGTCTATCTTACATTAATCATTTTAATTTAAGTATTTGTTGATACTGATACTGTATATTTTAAGACGCATTTGGGCTCGCATCTTAGTCATTGGTTTCATTTCTTAGTATTGTTCTAGGGCCAACCGTAGACTTTGGTTTCATTTCTTGCCTTGGACTTGTTCTGATGTCACTATGGCCGTTGTTTTCTTTTTTTTTTTTAAATTGTGTTTGGTTTTGTTCGGGCGGCAATATAAACATTGTTTTCATTTCTTGGTGGTGTTCTGGTGTATCCATAGACATTGTTTTCATTTCTTGGTGGTGTTCTGGTGTATCCATAGACATTGTTTTCATTTCTTGGTGGTTTTCTGGTGTATCCATAGACATTGGTTCATATATTTTTAGAGTTGTTTGTTAGTAATCGGTCCTACAAGTATCCCCAATCTAATGGCGATACTGATTATGACAGTGCTGATGGTCGTTGTATCAGCATCACCGGCGATACCAATTATGACAGTGCTGATGGTCGTAGTACCAGCATTCTCAGCGATACCAATTATGACAGTGCTGATGGTCGTAGTACCAGCATCACCGGCGATACCAATTATGGCAGTGCTGATGGTCGTAGTACCAGCATCACCAGCGATACCAATTATGACAGTGCTGATGGTCGTAGTATCAGCATCACTGGCGATACCAATTATGGCAGTGCTGATGGTCGTAGTACCAGCATCACCGGCGATACCAATTATGACAGTGCTGATGGTCGTAGTACCAGCATTCTCAGCGATACCAATTATGACAGTGCTGATGGTCGTTGTATCAGTATCACCGGCGATACCAATTATGACAGTGCTGATGGTCGTAGTACCAGCATTCTCAGCGATACCAATTATGACAGTGCTGATGGTCGTAGTACCAGCATTCTCAGCGATACCAATTATGACAGTGCTGAATGTCGTAGTACCAGCATCACCAGCGATACCAATTATGACAGTGCTGATGGTCGTAGTACCAGCATTCTCAGCGATACCAATTATGACAGTGCTGATGGTCGTTGTATCAGCATCACCGGCGATACCAATTATGACAGTGCTGATGGTCGTTGTATCAGCATTACCAGCGATACCAATTATGACAGTGCTGATGGTCGTTGTATCAGCATCACGATCAATACAGGTTCCGGCCAGACTTTTTTCGGAAGTAGGGCAATACCATGATGGGTTCCTTTAAAAAAAAAAAAAAAAGAAAGAACCTTTTGATTTTGAGGATTGGGGTCGGTTGGAATAACGGATCTTCTTTGTTAAAAAAATAAATAATAATATAAGTATGCGGAACAAAAGCATCATTCAGAGTTGCAACCCTTGACAAAGCTGCTCGTTATGATTTAGCTCTTTGTAAAGACGTTATTACATTTTTTCCATAAATAATGCCTAATCTTGATAGGAATTGTTATTTATGTTGATAAGGAGAGTCAGATATTATCTGATAATTATAAATTCATGATAAATGGTATAAATGGGTTATTTAATGAAAGGCTAAATTTCGGATTCAAGTGACTTTTTTTAAGAAACATCCGCGATTGAACATCGATGCAGATGTAACCGTTAACTGATTATTATTGGACATCGTTCTTGTGTTTGTAGACATCCAAGCTGACTAATAACTATTTCAAGAGAATCCATATTCTGTTCTTTTCCCATCCTAGACAACAAGCTAGTCGCCCTACTCCAGGCTTGTCTATTCACATCCTAGACAACAACCCCGTTTCCTGCTCTGGATGACCATCGCCACCAATACCCAGATGACCATAGCCACCAATACCCAGATGACCATCCCCACCAATACCCAGATGACCATCGCCACCAATACCCAGATGACCATCGCCACCAATACCCAGATGACCATCGCCACCAATACCCAGATGACCATCGCCACCAATACCCAACTCGTGCGAGGGAACTGATTATCCGTTAACTGGTTTCTTTTCTGAGCAAGATCTGGGTCAGCGATGGAAGTCATCTAATGCCGAGGCCGTGGTACTAAAGTACTAACCACCCCCACCCCGAGTTCAGCCTCCAGCCAACAACCAAGAGGCAAGAATGGCCTGGCAACAATGTTCCCCACCCTCCCACCTCCCTATTACCCCTTTGGGTGCTGGGGGGGGATTACCATCTCAGCAATGTATTGATGATTCGATCATTGTGTGGAATGTCGGTGGCGAATCCATTGAAAATGGTTGAAGCTCTGGTTTGGGGGCGACATACTATTTTATATTGTCGCTAGTGTTTAGTTTTTTCCTCGCTACCCCCCACCCCACAAGACATTGTAGTCAAATTATATGACAATCAATTACCTAGCCCACCCTCACCCCCCCTGAATCTGCGCCGCCACTGATGACGGGTCTTTGGTTATTTGTTTGAAGTTACTAGTTACTATCAGCAGTTCCGTGGGAGGAGTCCTACTGATTGGTTCCTGAGCTATTTCTGGCCTGGCGCTGGGTGAGCTGTTAGAACAGCCTCTTCTTGCGTGGCTTTATTGGTTCGTTCAGGCTCACTTGTCAACATTCTGGGCTATTTGATCTCTGGGTCCACATGGTTATCATGAAAATTTTGTTGGTTTTGTGTTGACATTTTGGAAAAAACTCGGATATTAAGAATAGTTATGTCGGTTAAAATTCAAAAAAAATCCAACATTTTAACTATTATACCCAGAGGCGTCACTAGGGTTGGTGTCACGCGGGAGGGTAACTCATGGTGTCACCCCCTCACAAGTAAACCCATAGAACTTCTGCAAGTTTTCCAAAACCAAATAACAGGAACATACAGAATTTTACATTTTGGAGTTACCCCCCCCCCCTGATGGTGTCACTCGGCGTGGGCCGCCCCCATCGCAAGCCCCTAGTGACACTTCTAATTATACCTCATATACTTTGAGTCTACACAAGGTATTGTTTAGCAGTCTACTAACTAAAAGCCAAAATCCGTGGATAGTTAAACTAAGCACATGTAATGACTAGATAGAAAAATCAACATTATTTTATTCTGAACTTGAGGAGTTAGCTATTTTTAAAAAAAAATATGTTAACTTATTCTGTAATCTGCATTCGTTTAATTATATATTTTAAAACTATCTGGAGTCTTCACGCCTTAAAAGAATGTTTCTGCAGCCATCCTTGAATAATACTGACTTGTCATGTCACATCATTGCCTTTTAGCAAACAAGTAGTTCCATAATACTGATAACTAAAAGTAAATAAATGTCACAACTTGAACAAAGCAACGAATACTTGCATCAATTATTGTACTGATTAAAGAATTAACTACCAGGCAGAGGCGTCACTAGGATTGGTGTCACCCGGGGCGGTAGCTCATGGTGTCACCCCCTCATGATTTAATCCACAGAACTCCTCCATGTTTTCCAGTGCCAAATAACGGGAATATATAGAATTTTACGGTCTGGTGTCACCCCCTTGATGGTGTCACCCGGGGCGGCCCCCCTCCGCACCCCCCTAGCGACGCCACTGCTACCAGGTATTAAATTTTTGTAATTAAGTACCAGGTATTCTGTTTTTGTAATTAAGTACCAGGTATTAAATTTTTGTAATTAAGTACCAGGTATTACGTTTTTGTGCACCTTGATACAATTAAACATTATAAATAGAATAATCTAATGTTGCGACTTCTTATATGTGGCTAAATATTTGCCCATACGGCTGTGGTTATATCTTTAATTGTAAAGCAGCTATTTTTAATGTGAAATATTGTATTAGAATACTTTCCCGTAGGTTTTGGTCTGTAAATCACCCCTGCTATAGGAGGAATTCATTACATTTAAATTATTTATGACAGTTGATGAAGAAAGAAACACATGGCTGTTGAAAGTTTTACTTGGTTGGTCCTTAAATAAGCATCTTAAAAACATGAAGCAGACATCTTGGTTATCTCTAACAGGTCTGTTAAAAGTTTCAAGATTCAAAATTAATTTCATTAATCAAAGCCAAGCTCTATTTCTGTTCCATGTGTTGTCATGTTTCAAGATTGTGTTTTTAGGCTCTATTTCTGTCCTTATGTGTCTCTAGGAGTAATTTGAAATTCTCTTTGGTTCCTGATCTTTTTTAAAAAAATAATTTGATTTAAATTTTGAAAAAACAAACCAAAAAAAAAAAAAATCATTTAAACATTCTTTTAAAAAAACATTAATAGATTCTACCCTTTTTAAAAAATCTTTTTTAAATTTCCAACATTAGCTCTGTAATCTTCAACGCTTTATTACATTAGACAGGCCTTTTAAGTGTCTGATTTAAACTTAGCAGATAAGCAATCCTCCAAAATAATAAGCTGGTGATTGTGATCTATCCATGGTATATAACTTTCATGATGTTTCTCTCCATCAAAGAAATCAGAAGCAGCAAAATTAAAAATTATATTGTAAACTACTTATGATATCATATTCTCAGATTTCACATTTTGGGGAGCTTGTATTTAAAAATTGTGTTTCCTTAGCTCATTTAAGAGAGGACAATTAAATGTTATGAATGCAAACAAACACCTTATATTCTTTTCTAAATGTAGAACTATTTTACTTAAATTTAGCTCAAGTTTCTCGTTTCAACAATCATGCTAAATTTTAACCTTTAATTGCATATCCAGTGATGAGGGAAAGGTTGAAACGACAAGCTGGCGTTCAAATTTCATGAAATGAACCCACGAGCTAAAAGTGTACATTTAATTAATTTTTTTTTAAATGTTAAAATCATTTTGAATATTTGACCAGGTCTCTAGACGGCAGACTGCAAGTCTTTCACAGAAAAGGCCTCCCTCACGTCATCTACTGCCGGCTGTGGCGTTGGCCCGACCTCCAGAATCACCAAGAGCTTCAGCCTGGTGACCGCTGCGAGTACGCCTTCCACCTGAAGAAAGACGAAGTCTGTGTCAACCCTTACCACTACGCACGGGTTGAAGTTGGTCAGTGGAAAATACCTTTTTAAAATAATTTATTCTACTTCTCCCTTATTTCCTTATGGTTTGGGGGGGGGGGGGCAAAAATGTAATTTTTTATTTTATCTTATAGTCTTTCCTTTCAAAATTGTTCTCTCTTTAAAAAAAAACAACTAAACTTTTATTAAAATGGATTGTATTTCTGAAAACATATTTTGATTCAATCCTATTTGCTGGTCTATCCATAGATTTGCCAGGAAGACTATTTATCCAAATAAAAAAAACGTGTAGTCTTACCCTCTTCACATAAACAAAAGCCATTAACTTTCAATGCAGAAATGACCCAGCTAATGACATGGAGAATAATAATGTTTTTTTTTATTTAATAGACATGTTTATAACCCAAGCTGCCAACTCTTTGTCAAACCAGCTCAATTTTTTTCTTACTATTTTTATCCTTCACATTTAATCTGTGCAGCTGACTTGATTACTGTAGAAATAGAATACTCAATTACTGTAAATTTATGAAGGTTTAATGAACAATGGTAATTGTTTTTAATTCACTTGATAGTTTTAAAAATAGTATTTCAGAAAATGGATCATTGGCCCTCTGAGAAAAGTGAAACCTTGTTAAAAGTACTTAGTTCTCATTGCCTATCTGAGAAAAGTGAAACCTTGTTAAAGTATTTTTTCTCATTGCCTATCTGAGAAAAGTGAAACCTTGTTAAAGTATTTTTTCTCATTGCCTATCTGAGAAAAGTGACACCTTGTTAAAGTATTTTCTTTATAATCAACTAAGGAGGCTCTACTTTTGTCAGAGGAATTTTTTTTCTTCTTATAACAAAGGTTATTTTATCAACTTTCGTAACAGACTGTTTCCTTTGCAGCTTTACCAAGAGTCCTTGTGCCTCGGCACACAGAGATCCCTGACATCCTACCCAAACTTGAAGACTACAGTAATACCATACCCGAAAACACGGATCTCCCAACTAGCAGTAGTATCAATGATACTACCTTCAATATATCGGGTAAGTGTCTTTAGTAACTTGTTACTAGAACTCCTGAAATAAGTCGTGTTTGCAGTATCAGTGAAACTACCATTCAATTGATTGGGTTGATGGCTTTAGAAACTTGTCAGTAGAAGTACTGAAATAGTCATGTTTGCAGTATCAATGATAGTTAAGGGTACTACCTTGAGAATATCAGGTTAGTGTCTTTGGAAGTACTGAAATAGTCGTGTTTGCTGTTATCAATGATAGTTAAGGGTACTACCTTGAGTATATCAGGTTGGTGTCTTTAGAAGTCCAAAAATAGTCATGTTTGCTGTTATCAATGATAGTTAAGGGTACTACCTTGAGTGTATCAGGTTAGTGTCTTTAGAAGTACTGAAATAGTCATGTTTGTACTATCAATGATAGTTAAGGGTACTACCTTGAGTGTATCAGGTTAGTGTCTTTAGAAGTACTGAAATAGTCATGTTTGCAGTATCAATGATAGTTAAGGGTACTACCTTGAGTGTATCAGGTTAGTGTCTTTAGAAGTACTGAAATAGTCATGTTTGCTGTATCAATGATAGTTAAGGGTACTACCTTGAGTGTATCAGGTTAGTGTCTTTAGAAGTACTGAAATAGTCATGTTTGCAGTATCAATGATAGTTAAGGGTATTGCCTTGAGTATATCAGGTTAGTGTCTTAAAATTCCTGAAATAAATCACATTACAGTGTCAGTGAAATAAGCAACAGTCAATATATCTCTTTGTTATTGTCTTTAGTAACTCATTTGTAGAAGTCCTCAAACAATCATGCTACCACTACCATTCATATATTCATTAAAAGTATATCTTAACAGATGTCCTCAGTCATCAAACACGGATTAAACAGAAAGCTGGAATCATCATGCAAATACAATATTTATTTTATTTGAAAAATGCTGTTGTGAAACTAGAGACTGTTTTGGCAACACCTACCACCCACTTCATTACAGATAACTAAGTTCAGCTTGATCAGAGCTAATTCACTCCCCTTACAGTTAAAACCAAAACCCTTAAATATTCTTCTGTTCTGCGCTCTTTGTGAATTTATTGTCTTTATTTTCCTGCCCTACAGTTAACAATATTAATTGCTCTCTCTAATTAATTCAGTATTGTCACTAAGGGAGTTTTTGGTATATGATGGCAGATTATATTTTGCTAAGGAAATACTACAAATGTCTTACTTTTGAAGTATTCACATTTTAAAATGCTCTCTTGGTCAAAGTATTTATTTATATGCCGAAATTTAATTTACGGAATATATTTTAGAAAATATATTAGATCCCTTTGGGGCCACGGTGGTCGACTGGCACTCCGATGGTCACGGGTTCAAATCCATGGGAAGCCAGGGACTTGTTCCTGGGCCTAGGCCGTTCCCGAGTCCCACCCAGCTCCAAATTGGTGAAAAGCGGCGGGGTAGTGCGTGGAACCCTTAGCCGTGGCACGTAAACGCTGCATCACTTGCCAAAAAAACTGCTGTCTTGCAGATGGTCTTGGCTGACCAAAGGCTATGGAAGCAAATCCAGAAAATAAAGCAGGCTGAAGTCGGAGACCACGGGCCAATTGACGCAAAACTCGTGGCACGCAAAACTCAATGTTCAATATTGAGAACGAAGAAGAACAACAAGATCCCTTTATTTTTTTCTTAATCTCAGACTGTTCTTACACTGAACTTTTTACATAATGAAACATAATCTATGCTCACCGGGGCCACGCCCCTATTATATATTAAATAAATATCAATATGTCATGTTTGTTTGTTTGTTACAAATTAATCAAACACGCTCGTTCTTTGAAATATAACATTGTTTGAATTTCATTTGATTGATTAAATATTTGTTAAAAAAAGAAAATTTATTAACTCCACAAAAGCATTTTAAAAATAATTGAACATTTATCTGCAGATACACCCTCCCCGGGGTATCTGAGTGAAGAAGGGGACACAACTGACAGCCAGGGCATGGGTATGTTTTATTTTTAATGAGCTTTTAAATCTTTCTTGATATGTACTTAAAGTCCTTACAAAAAGACTTTACAATCCATGTAATTAGTTTTTAAACTTCAACAAAGTGTTGTATTAAAGTAGAGTATTTTAATTTTCTGTGACTTGCAGAGTAATAAAAATAGCTGAGTGCATTTTTTGTGTGTGTGGGCTTTATCTTTGCAAATTTACATTTCAATTACATTTTTTATCTACAGGTATATAACCATATTATAAAACTAGCCATAGAACTTGGAGTAATTAATGTCATTTACAATTCAAAATTACTGTTTCAGATCAGTTTGAATTAAAACTTAAGATTAAGTTGTAATAATTTAAGAAGACCAGCTGTATTTTCAAACAAACATGGTATTTATATTTCAGATGGCATTGACATGTCACCAAGTCCCCCTCCATTAGGTAAGTTGCTCTAGTAACTGAAATGAACACCGAGTATAAGTTTAAATGCCATAATATCTATGGGAAAAGAACTAATACAAGTCAGGCTTTAATTTTGACTATTGATATTTTTTTATAAAAAAAAAGGTTAATTTTTGATACAACGGTCACAGTTTAATCTCTACTAAATATTTTGTACACTAAAAATGATTTATCATTGTTAAAATAACAGTATTAAATTTGATAACATCCTCTTACAGTCTGCAATACTCAGCTATTCAGGATGTATGTGTCTATTCTAGCATATAGTGGTGGTGTATCAAACGCACAACCATCTCAAGACATAACCACTGTTCTGTAGTTAATTTCAAATTATATGTTCATGACCGAGTGTTAGATTGTTTTTAGTTTTAATTTTTATATCTTGTAGAAGGCTTGATTTATACTTTGGACTTTTAAAAGTCACTGCAGCAATTCCTCTAGTGGCCTAATCTTAGACAATTTGTACTTTTACCTTGGTCATCATTTAGGCCAGGGGTCGGCAACCTTTCCATTCTGTCTGCCAACTTAAGGTTTCAAATTATTCAGGGGTCATCGACCTTTTGATAACTGTCTGCCAACTTGCCAACTTAAGGTTTCAAATTATTCAGGGGTCAGCGACCTTTTGATAACTGTCTGCCAACTTAAGGTTTCAAATTATTCAGGGGTCAGCGACCTTTTGATAACTGTCTGCCAACTTAAGGTTACAAATTATTCAGGGGTCAGCGACCTTTTGATAACTGTCTGCCAACTTAAGGTTTCAAATTATTCAGGGGTCAACGACCTTTTGATAACTGTCTGCCAACTTAAGGTTTCAAATTATTCAGGGGTCAGCAACCTTTTGCTAACTGTCTGCCAACTTAAGGTTTCAAATTATTCAGGGGTCAGCGACCTTTTGATAACTGTCTGCCAACTTAAGGTTTCAAATTATTCAGCGTGCCAACATTATCAACCATTATTACAAGTCGAGGTCAATATTCCTATTGAGTGAAGAGTCTGTGTGCCATTTGAAATGACTTGGCGTGCCAAGTGTGACACATGTGCCATAGTTTGCCTGTGTGCCATTTGAAATGACTTGGCGTGCCAAGTGTGACACATGTGGCATAGGTTGCCTGTGTGCCATTTGAAATGACTTGGCATGCCAAGTGTGGCACATGTGCCATAGGTTGCCTACCCCTGATTTAGGCTATCAAACTTTTTCTGATGTTTTTACTAGTTTAAGCCACCACAGTAAATTTTTCTGTAACACTTTCACCTATGGACAATCTGAGATTTATCCCGATCCTTTTGTAGACAACAACCCTGAGATGCAGCCTGTCACATACAAAGAACCTGAGTACTGGTGCTCCATAGCTTACTACGAGTTGAACATGAGAGTTGGGGAGACGTTTCATGCTTCTCAGCCATCACTCACTGTGGATGGCTTCACAGACCCGAGCAACTCCGAGAGATTTTGTCTGGGTCTTCTGTCAAATGTCAACAGGACCCAACAGGTGGAGATGACACGTCGACATATAGGTGAGAAAGATTATTGTCATTTCTATAAGTGGTTTATTGAAGGAAAAACTTATAATAGTTTTTGTTCTTTTCTTTTTTTTTTTTTAATTGTTTTTTTTTTACTGTGAATGGAAACTGAAATAGGAAAACTCAAGCCTGTCACACATTACCTTTCAGTTTTGTTGATCACATGATATGTGAATATGCTAAATAATATTAATAAAGAAAATTATTAATCTACATACCTTTTTACAGTATCTAAAATTAACTCTGTATCATACTTGAGAATGTTATTTATTTTTACAAGATTAAAATCAAAGTAGACGTAGAAAATTGTCTTTTCACTCAAGCTTCAATTATCATTTATACAAGTTAGCACCGCCCCAAACACCCTCCTCACATAGCCATTTTGGCCAAACATTATTTACAACAAAATTTTTTTTTTCATTTGTTGTAAGCTTTATATTAGGGCTGTTATCGATATAATTTAAATTTAATTTATAACTTTTGAAAAATTACCTAATAATTAATCAATAATTTTAATTAAACTAAAAATAAGATGTATGACATCATTAAACTGAAAATTTCAAGGGAAGTAAACAAAAAGCAGGCAATTAACATTTTTTAAATATAAAATAAGTAGTTCATTATAATTTCAGTGAATTTAAATTTTGTTATTGTTAATTAGATAAAAACAATGATTAACTTTTTTATATCATTTTCCTTATAAAAGAGCTACTTTTATAGTTTACACTTTAAAAAAAACAAACTACATGTATTAATAATTTATTGATATATAGAAAAAAAATGTTTAAAACATTTTCTTTCATTATAATCGCTTTTTTATCGATTAAAATAATATTAATCAATAAATATTTTAAATTAATCGTTAATTTCCGTAGACCTATTTTATATTAATTATTACCCCCACCCCTCCTTCCTTTTTCCAAGAAATAAAACGAGTTGCCTATGATGAGGCAAGAAAATAGGAAGAGTTGCCCATTGTGTTGAAATTAAGAAGTTACCCGTCTGTGTTGAAATAAAAGGATTTGCCCATAGTGTCTTAGTGAAATAAAATGAGTTGCCACTGATTGTTGTTTAACAAATAGATGTTTGGATTTGTTTCTTGAACCATTTTGTTCTGTTGAACACCCACAGGGAGAGGAGTGAGACTGTACTACATTGGAGGGGAGGTGTTTGCAGAGTGTCTCAGTGACAACGCTGTGTTTGTGCAGAGCCCAAACTGTAACCAGCGCTACGGCTGGCACCCGGCAACAGTGTGCAAGATCCCACCAGGTAAGGGCTTATTTCTTATATCATATAGAATAGGACTGCAGTAAAGCTTTTAAAAATAAAGTGCAAGATACACTAACAAATTGTGTAATAGAAAATAATAAAACTCTGTTAATTGACAAATACAAAAGTAGATGTTTCAGCTAATGCCTTTGTCAGTATAAATAACTTACACAAGTATTAAAGTTATATTTACATTATATAAGACTATTCTATATGATGGACAATTATATAAATAAAGATTACGAAAAAGGAATGAACACAAACAAAAATCAATCTTGTGTCATTGCTTTTTTTTGTGTGTGTGTGTGTTTAAATCCTTCTTTTAATTTTTTAATATATTTTTGTCTGACTAGAAAGATTTCCTGAACTTGAAGAATAATATATTCTTGTTTAATTTTCTTTTCACCTTAGGCTGTAACTTGAAAATCTTTAACAACCAAGAGTTTGCCGCTCTCCTGGCCCAGTCAGTCAACCAAGGCTTTGAGTCAGTCTACCAGTTGACTCGTATGTGCACAATCAGAATGAGTTTTGTCAAAGGTTGGGGAGCTGAGTACAGGTTTGATATGCTCTACACATCTATTTATAGTGCCCAAATCAAGTCCTAGAGATATTAAGTAGAACAACTGCCCAAATGAGGTCCACTGCAATTCAAATGGCAATATTTGAAACAGAAATGTAATAGCTTTCGGGCCTGCATATTTTTGTGGGTTTGGCTTATGCATGACATATTCACTTTTGAAGACTCTTTTTAAAAACATTTAATTTAAAATAAGTTTAACTAGGTTGTTCTGGGATGCCTACAGGGCCCTCTGTTTCAAAACCCCAAATAACTTATGGGAATGTTATTGCATCTGTTCGAATTAGTGTGTCCGACAACCAAAAATTGGTATGTTAATGAGTTCAATAAAGATAATTTAATAATTAAATTTTAATTCATTGGAGTGATTTATTATTTAAAAAATGTCTCTATATTGTTCAGCATTTCTTTTCCAAAATTAAAATATGAGCTCAAACAATGACATCATATAATATTTTAAGGTGATAAACACCACACGCTCTGCTAATCACGAAACCAAAGAAATTATGATTTTTACGCCTATATTTTCAATTTTTTTTAAATATGCTGATTATGCCCCTTAGTGTTACAGAATAAGTGACCTGGGCTTTTACAATCTATAGTATTTAACAAGTTTGTATTTTAGTGAAATTAAGTTTTTAAAATTCTCAGTGATTGAAAAATTTCTCAGTGATTGCATTTTAAATTCCGACTATCTATTTCCAGACGACAGACTGTGACAAGCACACCCAGCTGGATTGAAATTCACCTCAATGGACCACTGCAGTGGTTGGACAGAGTCCTTACACAGATGGGATCGCCAGGCCTGCCCTGCTCCTCCATGTCCTAGAATGTCCTGGTGCCATTCTCAGCTGGTTTCGTTCAACCTCTCCTATGTGTCAGTATTTGTGGACAAGGCTCATGAACTTCCTCCCCTAAGCCTCTCAAACAGGATTATTCACAAATTGTTTTACCACGACTCCTCGTTCATTGGCTCTCGTCAGGTGTCACCGTGGATTTATGTAGGACTCCCCCCAACAGTTTAGGCCTCCCACCTGATTGTGGTTTCGCAACCACTGCATTATTGTTGTTCTTAGAGCACAGGCGGATATTCAGACTGTGAAGACATGTACATATTAAAACAAAGGATTATTATGTGTTGAATCTACTTCAAAAGCATGTTTCCAATTCCTGGACAGTGTAAATATTAGAGGAAGACTTTTTTTTTTTCTAGTTTGCTACTGGACTGTTCATCGTTGGTGTGTTTGATTTTATTTTTGTTTTTATTCTTTGAATTTCCTAAATTTAATTTAGCATGCTGCGTTAATTATGTGCTGTTTGTCTCCCTGCATTAAACTATCATAGAAGCTTGTCACTGGTTCAGCCACAAGTTTCCTTTCCTTTTTTTTTAAATTTTTTTTTTTTTTTTATAAGTTTGCCTGCAAAAAAAAGATAAATTTAGCTTTATTCTATTTGATCATGTTTACCTAGTATTAGTCATCTTTAAAGGCCCCACTTATCAATTGTATCAAATTAAATAACTTCCTACAGTTCAGAGTCAATCGGGAATGCTGTGCTGTCACAGCATTTATGCACACACATCTTTGTAAAATTGTTATGTAGTTTTTGAAACCTAAAATTAATTAAAATAAAAATTCCCCATACATTTTTTAAAAAGCTTTATAAGAGCATTCATTAAATTTGGTACATTTTCTAGTTCTAAGGAAAGAAATAAAAAATTCTTAAAAGTTCACTAGGAAGAAAAGGCATGATCTTTAATTTAACAAACTTAATTTGATCCAACCATTCTTATCTTTAATTTAAAAAACTTAATGTGATCCAACCAATCTTTAATTTAACAAACTTAATGTGATCCAACCATTCTTGTCTTTAATTTAACAAACTTAATTTGATCCAACCATTCTTGTCTTTGATTTAACAAACTTAATTTGATCCAACCATTCTTATCTTTAATTTAACAAACTTAATTTGATCCAACCATTCTTATGTCTTGAAGGCCCACAACACTTTTTTTTTTTAAAATAAAAAAACAGGAATTCTTTCAGCATGCAAATTTGGAGTGACTATTTGCATGAGAATATACTGCAAGACATATTGAATTCCCAAATATCTGTGAGGTTTCCAAAAGCAGACACCTTTTTTTTTCTTTCCAATTATAATTCTCTCATACCAGTGCAAACACTGTCTTCCCAGCTTTTTGTGTTTCTCTTTGTATTATGACTGAATGATAAGGCCATTTTTTAAAATAAATTGTGCACACTGAATAAGTGGTGCAACTACAGTAGATGAACACATCACCATTGTGTCACCTGTGTATCTAGAGCGCATCGTTGTGAAAAATGATATTGAAGCACTCACAATGCATTGCTCTTGTAATGAAGATTATAATACACTGTGCTTCTCACATAGACTCATCATTTACATCCCTGAACTAAAGTGTCAGAAAGATGATATTGAAGCACTCACAATGCATTGCTCTTGTAATGAAGATTATAATACACTGTGCTTCTCACATAGACTCATCATTTACATCCCTAAACTTAAATGTCAGAAAGAAAATATTTTTTTATATATCTGCCATAGTACTCTGAGTTGATCCTGATTCACATTGTTTTTTTCCTATCACAAAGTGTCTATATATTTACTGTTAAGTCTTAACTCAAGTGTTTTTTTTTTCTATATTCTTTTTTAAAAGAGATACATCCGGTGTTAAGCTATTGTGACAAAGATATCAATATAATAATATAAGATTATGTATAATATACTTTGCTTTAATAATGTTTGTTTTTTTGTGTGTGGCTTCTGTCACAGAGAAACTTTTTGCATAGTTTTTTTCATATACTATTGATTGTAAACTAAAATTGCATTGATATTCATGGTGTTTGTTTTTTTGTCTGTTTTAAAGAGAAATGAAAATTTTATGCTGTTTGTGTAAAGACTACCTTTCTGGTTATGATCATCAGGCATTTATTTCTGCTAGGCTTGAATTCATGCACATGGCACTCCTCAAGTCTATTCAGAATCTTTTTTTTTTTTTTTTTAAAGATTTTATATATAAAAGTATTATAAATATAAAATAAATATTTCAAAATTTAAAAGAATTTATCGCAGTTGAATAAATTCGATTATCATTTTAAGGTATATGTCAAAGCCCCATTTTGTTGTAGTTCTTTCGTACTCAATAAAAGAAAGAAAAGTAAATGAAAGAGAATCTGCATGTCAAATTTATAAGATTGTCTTGATTTGAAATCCTAGCATTCATATAAAGAAACACTGAGGAGTTTTCTGTTGGCCATGCCAGGGGTGCCTGTATTTGACCTCCATAGCCTAAACTTCTGTCCCTTGCAAAATTAATGTGTTCATATGAACACAGGGTTATATTGTGCCCTAGAATCTTGGTCAGTTTTTCTTTTTTATGCTTATATCATAACACCATCAGTATATTTTTTTTGGATAGTAAATTCAGTTAATATTGTTTCAAAGTGCAGGTTTGTGCTGTGCGCAGTTCTTTTGAATATGTTTGAATTGAATTCAAATCTTTCGGGCACACTGTTGAAATTTTTAACATTATAAAAAGCCCAACAAAAAACAAAACAAAAAAACAATAACTTTTCTTAAGGTTATTTTCAAAGCTTGTCACCCATGATGATGTGATAGTAAAGAGGCTGGAGGATAACGGTTGTTGACAATCTCTGTTATCTCACTGTCACCCATGATGATGTGATAGTAAAGTGGCTGGAGGATAGCGGTTGTTGACAATCTCTGTTATCTCACTGTCACCCATGATTATGTGATAGTAAAGAGGCTGGAGGATAGCGGTTGTTGACAATCTCTGTTATCTCACTGTCACCCTTGATGATGTGATAGTAAAGAGGCTGGAGGATAGCGGTTGTTGACAATCTCTGTTATCTCACTGTCACCCATGATGATGTGATAGTAAAGAGGCTGGAGGATAGCGGTTGTTGACAATCTCTGTTATCTCATTGTCACCCATGATGATGTGATAGTAAAGAGGCTGGAGGATAGCGGTTGTTGACAATCTCTGTTATCTCATTGTCACCCATGATGATGTGATAGTAAAGAGGCTGGAGGTTAGCGGTTGTTGACAATCTCTGTTATCTCATTGATGGGCCGGATGTAACCTCTGACACTTGAACTCTGCCATTGGAGACAATGACACTTGTGGGGAGACATGCTTTCTAAATCCCTTGTGACTTGTTAAAAACACGACTCAGTGAGGCCCATCAAGCGTTTTTCTTGTTATGATACAAAGGATGTGCTTAGCTTTATTTGATGACTATAATTATAATTATCTGTTGATAATTTTAAATCTATTAGTTTCAATTGTGTGAGTCAATTTTTGTCACTTGTCAGTGTTCAGTTAATCACCTGGGTAATTTCAGTATATTGATTTGTTCCTTTAAATTTAATCCTGAAATTTAAGAGATGATGTTTTTTGAAAAAAAAATATTTTGGAATCATTATTTTTAAAGATCCATTTAATATAAGTAATCGTATCTGCAGTGCCATTTCTGTTTGATCATGGGAGAGCTTACCCACGGAAATATCTGTTAGGTTTTAAGACATTGTCCAAAGGGAGACCATTGTGGTGTGCCAAGTTGTCAGGGGCCACCACTCTGGGAGTCTTGAAGACATTGTCACAAAGGGAGACTATTGTGGTGTGTCAAGTCTTGATGACGAGCCACTTTGAGGATATAATTAATTATTGTTGAGATTGTTATGAAATAATGTCACACCTCCCCCACCCCCTTCCCCTCCAAATAATGTCATTGTGTCTAAGTCTAAGTAAGTGACTTGAATGCTTCATGTTGATACTAACATACCAGTGAACAAAGACTATCAGGAAAAAATTTTGTATGACTATTTTTTTTTTATGTGTCATGACTGCTTCTCATGCTTTTGTGATCCTACCATGCCTGAGAATGTGGCTCTGATTTTTGTGGGCTGTGATTGAAATGTGACCGGTATAAAACTCAACCTATAGCAGTAGCAGTGTTAAGTCTTACTAGTGACTTTAGGGCACAGGCCACCAAGCCACACTAAGAAGGAAAAAAATGATTTTTTTAAAAAAGAAAAATAGGAATTTACTTTACTATTTTTTTTAGTTAAACTGATGCTTGAAAATGAAATTTGGTCAAGCAATTTTACCAACAAAGTACTCTTCTTAAGGTTAATTTTTGTCACTAATATTCCATAAGTTTGTTAGAAGAGTATTTTTGTATGACTCTAACACTGTAAAATTATTTTGAAGTCTACCTGTACTTTTGTTTGTTTTTTTAAAATTATTATGATTTTTTCAAAAGTTGTAGTGTGCTAAAAATTTTTACTAAATTCCACTTTTATCCAAAAAAAAATGCCAATTTATTTTGTAAGACTAAAAGTAAATGATTAAAGCCCCAAACATTCTATGAAAAGTCTTTTAGAAATTGAGATTTGAAAAAAAACTCTTGTATATCTTTCTAAATCTTTTATCATTGCTAAGACAAGAGTAAGCTAAATTTATTATTATTATAGCTTGACAACCTTTAAGTTAGTGATCTGTCTAGGTGGAGGACTTGCTTGGGATTTTATAAATGACATCAAATTTAATTTTCATCTAGTATTTAGGGCGGTTGATAATAGAAAGAATTGGTTTCAGAGGAAAAGAGACGAACAAACGTCATTTGTTATTCAATGAAGAGAAGAAGAAAAAAAATATATAATTTTGACAAATTTTACATGAGACTTTATAGCGTTTTAATTCTGAAAGGTATGTATAAGAAATCAAATGTGTTAATAAAACAGCATGTGTGCATCAATAGGTGTGCTTTCTAATAACTTCTTATTTCATCTTCAATAAAGTTTGAAACTGTGTTGTAATTTGACTTATCTTAATTAACTAGTTTTCTGGAGAATAAAAATAAACAAACTATTTTACCATTCTTAACTTTAAATCTTTTAACACTGAATGTTATCTAGGCTTATCCAAATCTTTTTTTTATAAGCCTCAGGAAACATTAAGAAGAATAATTTTAAAAAAAAAACAAATCCTGTTTTTCTTAGCCCCCAACTATGGCATATCAATGATGTCAGTCTCTGCCTACAGAGGACACCATCTATATTTAAACCTATTTTAAAGCCAGTTTCTGTTGATATGTAGTGTTAGATTTGGGACGCCCGTACAATATGTTTGAGTGTATGAGTGTGTCTTAAGCCATGAAAAAGGTATTGTTTTAAGTTTACCTTGCATGAGTTATTGTTGACTTATAAGGCAAGGTAGCAGTAAGTGTCCACAGTTGATAACCTTTAAATGTTATTGTATAAATGCAGGCTGGATTGATTTCATTGATAATGACCTTTAACCTGTAATACTTCTATCAGGAAACCATTACTGAAATGTGAAAAAAATTAAAACTACCTTGTGAAAAGTTGAGGAGTTGCTGCATTTAAGTTTGATACAGTATAATCAGCGGTTACTGTATCCAAAATTAGTGTTAATTTACATTTTGTTTTAAATTTATTATTTAAAATTTCATTATGAGCCAAATCTTCTTTTAAAAAAAAAAACACCAAAAAAAAAAAACTGTGGTTGATTTACCTTTGTCAATTTTACAGTATGTGCTGTGTACCCCCCCCCCCCCCCCCCCTTCCTTGTGGCGAGGGGGGACCAGGAGAAGTTCCTCTGTGTTGTTGTTGTGGGGCNCCCCAACCCCTCTGCCTAATTTTGTGTCAGCCCCCAACTGTTTGTTTTTCTTAATTTTTTTCAAGTTTTTGTTGACCCCACGTTGACCCCACGCCATGTATGAGTTGACCCCACGCCATGTATGATGATTTTTATTGTTTTGTATTTTTGGATGGCACTGTTGTCATTGTTTATTTTATTTGAGGAGACCACCATTACAACACATGCTTCTTTTTTCTCAGGTCGCTGGTCCATTGTATTACAAATGTCATATTTGTTTCATCATTATTATTATTACAACCAAACAATGTTTGCCAGCTAAAGATAAACATGTGCTCTTAGCTTACATCAGTTACATAGTGTCTTGCTAATGAGGTCATGTTTGTGTGGATGTGTATGTAAGTAGCTCAAAGGTTCTTAAACCGAGAGTGATTGGGGGGGGGGGGTGTAGAAAATGTTCTCTTTCACACATTTTAAAGGGAGAAGACTATTTAATATTTATTTAGGAAGTATATGGTAATTTCGTTAAGTAGTTAGTTATTATTTCTTTTTGGCTCCATAAAGACAATTAGTGTCGATTAAGACTGTCAGAAACTTTAAGGTTTAAGAATCCGAAACAGGGTTAATTTTTTTTTTATTAAAGAGACTGTATAACAAAAAATGTAGGTTTAAGAACCTGAGATAGATGTCATTTGTATTGAGATCGGGAGGACACGTTATGTTGATTAGGATTATTCATATTTAATGTAAATAAACCAATAAATCCATTGAGCTGTTCACTGACTTGTTGATTTCAAACAGCTTGTCATTTTAGTGGTTTGTTTGTTTGTTTGTTTTTTTACTCAATAAAATAACTTTGAGTGGACTCACATGATTTTATCATCTCCAACATGCAGAGACGTCACCAGGGTAGGTTGTTGAATACTGGGTCTATAGGGGTATAGACACCAGCACCTATACGACAAGTTGTCTAGGGTTGTACTAATAGTTAGCAACTCTTTCCGTGTTGCGTCCTGTCCTACTGAGTAGGAGTGATAGTAAATAGTAATGCTCTACTGGGTCTATAACTTACACTAACAAAGATTAACTATAAGACTATACGAATAACTCAAAAAACGCCTCTGTGAATATAACAGAGAATGAAATTTAATGCTAAAGAATTAACAACAAATAAAACCAACAGATACTCAATAAGTACACTGACAAACTAATTAATTAAGACAAATATATGAACATGACCCGACTTCCCTGGTCTGCTCTTCTGTAGTGTTACTTAGTATACTAGTACTGACTTTACTATACTAGCTGAAAACAATAATATCGACAAGCCTTAACTGACTATAAATACAACAATTTCATCTATATATATATATAAGACTGATAAGCATTTAACCCTAACCTATACACTATACATTTGAACTCTTCTAACTATAACTACTCAAACCTGAAAACAGACTTCTCAGCTAGGCTCACAACTCCTCACAGTCCTATCACCTTAGGTCTAAGAGTGATCTGTGTTCTTCTGAGAGCGAGAGAACGCCTTAAGGTTTGGGTAGAGTATATAAGGACCACTGGCCATGCCATGACGGCGTCCGTCCTACATTTCTAGCAATTCTATTGGTAGAATCTTAATAGTTCTGGGTGGTACCTGTGCCAACTTTCTTCTGGTTGGTCAGACCCTAAGTCCCAGTAACTTTTTGTTGACCCCCTTCAACATCGACTATCAGACTTTGTCCTTGCAAAAACAATGTAGCATCCCTACAAAAATGGCTAGCCTAACTATCACATTTCGCCCTTATAAACTGTAGGCGACCTTTCACCAGCGTCCCCAACTTTACTCTTTGTCCCTCCAAAGTTAACTTAGCGTCCCTAACAGAATTAAAAATACGTTCATTGGGTCTAACACCTATCCCCAACGGTTCTAAAATATGTAAGCTTCTCAATCTATTATTCAGGGACTCAACAGTTGAGGTACTCAACACTCCTCCCCTCTTCCTCTTTGACAATACTTGTATTGTCACACCTAAAGTACAAATTATACAAAAACATTATAAATCAAATGACAACATAACATTATAGAGTTATAAATGCAGAAACATCATGTGCATCAAATACAATCTTGTAATCAAGTTTAAAATTATATTTCATGAAATTCAACATACAACATTAGTAAATTATACAGACTATTAAATCTTAAATTAATACATTTAAGAATGTGTAACATCTTATTTTATCTGTAACGAGAAATAGAAGAGAACATAGTATTAGCATTTTCAAACTTATCATCACTAAGTACATATCATACTTTATATTACATATTAAATATTGACATAGCAATATTTGATTTATAAGTCATGTCCTTATGTATCATACACTGTTTAAGCCAATGACATTCTTAAGTAAGAATGACAACATGATATAAGTATTTAAATAATCTGAGTAAAGCTTATAAACATATCTCAGTCATGACTTCTGGATAAAAAATCAGCTACCACATTTTCAGTACCTTTAATGTAATTAATATCAAATACAAATTCCTGGAGGGATAGTGCCCATCTACAGATTCTTGGGTTGGCAAAATTAGATGTTTGTAGGTAACTAAGGCACTTGTGATCACATTGCAATTGAAATTTAGAACCTAAGAGGTACCTAGATAGTTTTTTAACTGCCCATACAATAGCCAAACACTCTCTTTCAATGGTAGAGTATCTTGACTCACGATCTAGTAGTTTTCGGCTTATGTACTTTACCGGGTGGAGTACTCCTCGCCTCTCCTGCATCAAACATGCGCCTATACCTGTTGTAGACGCATCTGTACTGACAACAAATGGCAGATGAACGTTAGGCAGCATAAGGATGGGATAACTGGAAAGGAGAGACTGAATTGTCCTTAATGCACTGTCACACTCAACAGTCCACACTATTTTATTTGACTTACCTTTTCTTGTTAGATTTGTAAGCGGGGCTGTGAGTGTCGCGAACCCTGGGATAAATTTACTGTAATATGAGGCCAAACCTACTAGACTACGGACCTGTTTCTTGGTTTTTGGCTGTTGCAACTTCAAAATTTTTTCAACATTCTCATGGTCTGGTTTTAAAACACCGTCTCCCACGACGTGCCCAAGAAATCTTGTGGTAGAGTTACCCAATTCTAATTTTGAAGGTTTCACTGTGAACCATGACTCCTTAAGTCGGCGGAATACTTCTCTTACCTCATTTATATGATCTTCCCAGCTGCTGGAGAATACGCAAATATTAACAAAATATGTTATGACCTGTCTCATCCCCTTAAAAAAGTTTTCTGAGTATTTTGTTAAATGTAATGTAAGTTGGGCCGTAGCAAGGCCAAAAGGCATGTATTTAAATTGGTATAACCCCGATGGTACTCTGAATGCTGTTAAAGCTTTGCTTCTCTCATCTAATGTTATTTGCCAATACCCTTTAGTTAAATCAAGCTTGCTAAAATATTTACTATTGTGAAGTTTGGACATTATTTCCTCCTGATCTGGTATAACTTCAGCTACAAATTTAGTAACGGAATTTAGTTTCCTATAATCTACACAAGTCCTAATTGTCCCATCTTTCTTTTTAACTAAAACTATAGGTGCCGCGTAAGGTGAATTAGATTCCTCAATAACATCTAATTTTAACATCTGTTCTACTTCTTTTGCCAGCACATTTTGTAAATTATAGGGTATGGCATATGGTTTAAGGGTGATTGGTGTGTCTGAGGTTACTTCTATGGTATGATATCCTAGGTTTGTTTTTCCGGGGATGTCGGAGATAACCGAGTTGAACTCTGACAATAGACTATTTAGTTGGGTTATCTGCCCTTGTGTTAAATTTTGATTAAAACTAATATCATTGACTGACTCCTTATGATCATGTGAATCCAGGGTTGGTACTCTCGTTACTTCTGCATCCCATTCGTTTTCATAGTCATCGGTTTCGTTGACAACCGATGCAAGTGATCCTTGCAAAATGTGATTTTGTTCCGTTTGCATTGTAGCTGTGGGCGGGTTGTTCGTTTCCCTTTCGTGAAATTTCCACAGTCTATTTACGTGAAACGTTTTCACAGATTTCCCCTTTCTCACTTGAACATTAAATTTTGATAATTTCCTATCTACCAGAAAAGGACTTTCCCATTGCAGCATCAGTTTGTTGCCTTTTTTTGGTTTAAGTATTAGTACATGATCTCCTTCTTGTATGTCCTTGTTTTTTGTATTTTTGTCATAGTATATTTTTGCCTGACACTTGTTTATTTTTGCATGGGCTATTGCCAGTCTCTGTTGCTGATTTTAATCTATTTTTTAGATCTATCAAGTACTCATATACTGGTTTTTGAATATCATTTACCTCCTTGTTAGTGAAAATATTTTTTAAAATCGACATAGGCCCTCGCACTTTTCTACCAAATACAAGTTCATATGGAGAAACACCGGTGGTTTCATTTGGGATTTCCCGATACGCGAATAGCGCAGCAGAGATAAATCTATCCCAATTTTGTGGTTCGTTTTCTGCTACTTTCCTAAGTATAGATTTTAGCGTCCCATTAAATCTTTCTACCATACCGTTTGATTGAGGATGGTATATAGATGATTTAGTTGGTTGGATCTAACACTTATCCCCAACGGTTCTAAAATATGTAAGCTTCTCAATCTATTATTCAGGGACTCAACAGTTGAGGGACTCAACATAGGTGTCGCGCAGTGCTGTTGGTCATGATGTCACCCCCTTACCTATCATCTTCATAGACATTCTCTGAGTCTGCCGATGCTTAATGACGGCAACACAAAATTTTACACCAATTTCTAGCCATTTGTGATGGTGTCACCCAGTTCGGTCCGCACCCCGCCCTAATGATGCCTCTGCCAACATGAATGGTTTGAGTGCTAGGTCAGTGGAGGTGTCTAATATTGTGGCTAAACTTCCTGATGTCCTACTTTCTAAACTAATCAAAAACAGTAGCAACACCTGGAGTCAGGACAAGGGGGACAGACACCACGTTTATAGTTTTATATTGATGTTAAAGTATAGAATGTAATATGTCGGTGCAGGCTGTTAATTTTTTTGAAAAGTTTTCCCCAAACTGCATTCAGCCCAAGTCATAGGGGTACATCCCCAATTCTGGTTTGTCCATGGGACATATTTTTCTGTCCCATCCCATCCCATGGCAATTTATGCCTATCCCATCCCATGGGACGTTTCCCATGGGAAAAACATTCCCATTGACATGTCTGCCAATATTCTATTATATGGAGAACTGGCATCTGGACAGAGACAGGGTGGCAATGTTTCTGAGACAAAGTAATATGCCCGTGTAGCTCAGCAGCTAAATTTGGAACTCTGTACTTTTTCAATGAATTGTTTTTGGCACACCTGAAAGAGGAGAATTGCAATAATTAACAATAGGAGCGAGAACAAGAGCACATACTTGGGTTTTCGTTGGACAACTAATATGTAGGGACGGACCTTTCGTCTCAGTCCATTTATCGTTATATCTTCACACAATACACGTGTTTTGTATATATGGAATTGTATAATTATCATTATCATTTATAACTTCAAACATTCGAAAGGCTATGTGTTAATTTATAATACAAGGTACTTGTTTGTTAAATCCCTCGAATGGCGTGACTTATTTAAATTACATATAGTTTTATTCACTCGAATATTTCTAAGCATTATTCAGCAAGAATTTTTTTTTTTTTTAATGTAACAGTTGTAAATCGCTTTTAGAGTTAATGCACTATTTACTTAATGTAAACGTGTTGCCCTAATTAATATAACAATATTTTACAGTGCATGGGGTGTTAGCCGACCTTTGAACTTTGACACGATTCCTCCACATATCTTCGCATCCCTCCGTCTCGTAATACGATGCATACAAATCCAAATAAATTTCTTGTAACGAGCTCCTCTTGAGTAATTCCCATAACGAGCAAAAGAATTGTGAAGAAGGTCCTCCCTTAACGAACATTTCCCGTATCGAGCTGTGCAGAAAGGGGAAGTCCCATTTTCCCATTCATTTGTGAGACGGTAATTGCGCGCCGTTGCATTAGTTTGTGTTTAGCACTCGGTCAGCTAGAGTATTGCTTTCGAGTGTGATCACCTGCTTGACAAATTTTGTATACGTGCAATATTCGTAATTTTGTATGTGCACAGTTTAATAAGCTGTGATAAAATGTTTTGGAATAAAATTTTAAAAAGTCTGAATACGATTATACGTTCCCAAATGGGTTATACCGCAATTAAGTCTGTGTTCTCTTCCTTTGTTTTTTAGGTTTAGATTTAGATTATTATTTTTTTTAATTTTAGGGTTTGGGTTAGGTTTAGTTATAACTGTGAAGTTAGGGCTAGGTTTAGTTTTAGAATTTCAATAGTTCAATTTTCCAATGTCTTTGTAACGTTGCATATCAACAAAGATGGCGGCCATGTTGAGTGGGAACGTTAAGTCGGATTTTACCCCACAAAAAAAAAAAAAAAAAAAAACACAAGAAGACAATCATAAGAGAGAACATGTAACTGTTGAAATAAAACGTAAAATTATTGAAAAGTGAGAACAAGGTGTTTGCGAGGCTTATCAAGCGCTCTTATACTATCGGCATCGGTCAACAGCAACGATCTGCACGATTCTCAATAACAAAAACAAAATTAAGGACTTGGATGCGTAAATAAAGGGAGTATCAAGCATGTCTACGAAAAGGTTACGTAGATGAATAAAACAAACGAGAAACTAACTGGAGTAGACTATGCCCTTTCACCCAGAAAAGTATCAACTGTTAGGTGTAACAAAGTGAAAGAAACAAATAAATTCCAAATATTTAATTCCTGGAAAACTACTAATCCATATTAGTGCAAATTCAAAAAAAGAGCTGCCAGCTGGAAAATACTGAAAACTGACAAGAATAACACCATTAGTATTAGTTAAATCTTTCAACCTTGAAATCGAAACACCGGATAAGAACAACATTCGGACGTGGAATGGGTCGCCTGAGGTAAACCAGGAAAACCAACAATTTCTATATCAACATTCAAAACTCTAATTACAATGTAAGACAAGACTCAAACCATGGATCAGCGTAGGACGCAGTATTTTAATGATAAGATAATACTAAAGCGCATCCAATAAATTAAACAAAATGAAAAGCGTGATGTTTTTTGTTGGGTTGTTTCTTTTTTTTTTTTTTTGGGGGGGGGACCATATATATGACCTCGTTTTGAGTTGGAATTCGAATTAAAGATCAAATCATTCCTTCTCAGCCAATGTGCTGTACATCAGCGGAGATTGAGAATATTCTATAATGGAGATACGCTGTAACTGGTAAGCAAGAAATATTTAGTCATCAGATTGGGGCATTGGTTTACTAGATTTCTTTCGAAACTATCTAACCTAGGTCACGTACGAGAGACCTCCAGGTATTCCTATCCTGTCTCCAGGATTAGTTTTAAGGGCCATTCATAAATGACGTCACTTGCCTAAAAAGAGGGTGGGGGATGGGGTGGAAAGTCACACATTCGTGACAATGTGTGATGTGGGGGAGGGGGTGTTTCAGAAAAGTGACCTCAAATAAAAAAACGCACAACTTAACATTTAAAATAAATATTTGATTGCTTCAGATTTATTTAATGGCGTTTTCAATGGCTTCACATGCGTTACAATATTAGATTGCAGACTTATACATACTAAAATGGCAAAAAAAGTAACTTGCAAAAGGGTCCCCATATCTCAAATAGCTTAGGGCCGCATCATTTCTGAATTCGGCCCTGCTCATGAAATATATCATGAATTATATTAAATTAAAATATTTCCTTTCTTGACTTTGCTTCAAAAAAACCCAATCTAATTTAGAAATACACCACAAAGATAGGTGTTTGGTATGCAAGATAAAAATTTATAATTTAGAAAACAAAAGAGAGATCTATAAGTGAGAGAATGGGTCAACTGCATATGTAAATTTTCATATGCGCCCGCCCTACGTTTTTAGTCATATTAAATCAATGTACTTGAATTTATCAGTTTTAATTTATTTTCTACTTTTTTGCCTCTATTTTTATGCAATCATTTTTGTTTATTCCCATAACCTCTTTTTTTTCGAGGACATAGGGGATTCTAATGTTTCCATTAGAACATTCTCTTTTGTCTTTTAAACTATAAATCTTTTTAAAAATTACCGATTAATCAATCGATATTTTTTAAATTAAAACTAAAAATAAAGATGTATGACGTCAGTGAATTAAAATTTTCAAGGGAAGTAAAAAAAAAAAAAAAGGTATTTGAATTTCTTTTCTTAACCTACTATTGTATTTTTAAATAAAAGTAGCTCAATATAATGTCTATGAATTTAAATTTTGTAATGGTTAATCAAGTAAAAACAATGTTTACTTTTTTAAATATCATTTCCCTTATAAAACAGCTTATTTTAAAGTTTACACTTTACAATGTCTTTTTAAATTGACAAGTTTGTGCGTAAAGAAAAAACAATAAATAATTATTGATTATTTATTAATAAGTTTTTTAAAAAGTAAAAACAACTTTCCCACTTTTGATCGCTAATATATCGTTTGAAATTAATTTTAATCTATGACAAAATTTACCAATTAATCGAGAAATTAGTCGTTAATTTCCACAGCCCTAATCTCCATTTGGTAACGCTTTAATTCATAAGAAGAGCTGTCGATAGTTTTTGTCTCTGAGTCAGACTCCATTACTGCCATTAGCTTAAAACGCTTTTTCTTTTAGTTTGATAAGTAGGTGAAGTGTTAGAGCCATGGTAAGTAAACTTTATCAACATTTCGAACATTCCGGTAGTCAATAGTTTAAAACAAAAATGTTCGTTTAATCGTCAAGAAATCTATTATTTATTAGCCGCTTTTTATTATTATTATTTTTATTTTTACTTTTTGACTGCCAATAATTGTTTAAGTGATGGGTCGATTAATCGTTAAAAATAATTTAATCGTTAGTTTTTGAAACTACTAATCGAAAAATTAATCTTTAATTTCCCCAGCGCTAATATTTTCCTTGTAGCGTCAACATATTTTGCCGGTGGGGGGAAAAGGGCAGCAAACCCAGTGGCGTAGCGTGGGTATGTGCCGCCCGGGGCAGAACCGAAATTTGCCCCCCCCCATGCCAAAAAAATATTTAACGCTATAAGGTAAAGATGGTTTTTTTATTAGAAAGTAATAATTACACCGTAATAAAGATAAAAAGAAAAGCGTTTTATCTTTCATTTCTTGCTGGTAAAGTAAGTAGATATTCCATGCAATTATGGGCATGAATATAAATGAGAAACAACGTTATAGAATACTAAATAGATTATTCGTTTCAGTTGGATTATCCCGTAAACAGATTATATTTAATGACCTATTTGAGCGAGATTTGACAGTGAGAGTTTATGCTATTGCGTCTTTCTTAAACGTCTGTATACTTGCAGCCATAAAGAAGAATTATTAACACATGAAGATCCCCTGCAATCCATTATTTTAAGATCGACATTTATTAAAATTCATTTCTGAAATGTAAGCTGATTCTTTTTTACTTCAATGAAATATTTTAAAGATTCTATAATGTCTACTTCTTTATTTTCAATCGATCGTAACATATCCGATAACTGGACTTGTTTGGTGATTTTGTGAAATATATGAAGAGTATCGAATACATTAGGACAATATGGGGTATCTTGTTCCTGAAAAATGGTGATTTTTCGCGATCTATATCTCTTAATTTGGCTATGAGCTCAGTTTGAATTTTAGATGACACTTTTTAAAACCTTTTTTTTTTCATACAATGTTCTGTGAGTGCTCGATTGTACTTAGCAAGCAAATGCATTGGTTACGTAACATTGACTTTATTTTCAATAGTATTGTCCTCTCTGTGACCGAAAAGAAACATATTTACTTTTGCCAGGCATTAATAATGCTTTATTTTCTTTCCCAACTTATTGTTGTTCTTTGTCAATTCTTTTTTATCCGATTTCTGATGCTTTCAGTTAAAAAAAAAAATTGAACTTTTGTTCATGGATGGCTACGTTTGGATTTATGCGTGAAAAGTTTTAAAATGTCATTAAATTTTTTATTTATTTATTTATTATTTATTATTTTTTTGGTTGTTGTTGTTGCTTGAAATCATAAGACATTAAAATAAAATAATAATATTTTGGTAGAATAAATTGTGTAAGTACCCCAAATTTTTTCCTGTAGTTTATTTAAGTTATAATCAAACTTGAATCAGTTATATATACCAGAACCACATTGTCATAATAATAATAATAATAATAATAAAATGATGATTTATATAGCGCTGTATCCCAGCAAGGAGCCAGGCTCACAGCGCTTTACATGGAAACAAAAATACATATATAAATAAAAAGAAACATTCATAGCATATTAACTACATAAATAACAATACGGTATACTCAATACATCAGCTACGCTAATCAATTACAGAAATGTGGTTTTATTATTTTTGAAAATAAATTTTAAAGAGGTGGGTCTTAAGTGCAGTCTTAAATGACTTAGCAGTTGAAATAACCGTACACTAATTTAACCCCTTTGTATTCCACTTCAGTAGCATTAGTATCAGTAGATTTTAGATTTATACGGGAGTGTGAAGTTCTGTCATTTTAAATGTTCACGTATTTGATATAGTTTCTTTATTTCTTTGAATTTTGTATCTTTGCTTTCATTTTATTTTAAAAAACTTTATTTTAACGCTTTTCATTTACGACAATTAACGAGGAATTAACACCCCCCCCTTTTACACTCAATGTGCCGCCCCGAGCTTGGCTCAAGTTTCATTTACAATAAGTTTTGTTTTCTCAACAGCAGCAACGGTCAAATTTTAAGAATCATCTAAGCTACCACTACTTCAGTGATTAATTATTATACTAAAGTACTTATCAGGACAGTAGCATTAGTATCAGATGAATTTATATCCAATAAGGAGTTTGAAGTTTTGACGATAGAAAATTCCACATGCCTTAGGATAGACCTTGCATTTCTGTTACTAGCCTAATTTCTTATTTATTTTCTTTTATTTTGATTTAAAAAAAACTCGACTCTCTTATAAATTTTGTCTTAGACACTAATTAACGACCAGGAATTTGCCGCCCCTGGGCACCCGAGGCATTTGCCCCCCCTTGCCCCCCTTCGCTACACCACTGGGCAAACCTGTGTTTTGCCCCGGGCTTCATCGCTGCTTGTTGATTAAATAGATAAATCAGGGGTGGATCAAAAATACACTGGGCCAATGACTGCAATGCCACCTGGGCCCGAACCAGCCACCTTTAGTATCCAATATAATAAATTTGGGGATCTTAAAATCATTGGAGGCCCCACGCCCTAGCCCAATGACCACCCCTCTTAATCCGCCATAGAGATAAATGCAAATCATTATAAACAAATAGTTTTCTTTGAGCCAAAGCAACACCTAAAATTTAACCGTTGATTTAACCCTGGCTGGACCTTTCTCGCCAATTAGGGTTGACTCCCTGAAAGCAGAAAATAAATTTTAAAAATTGTGATCTTGCGATACCTTAGTGGGGTTTCATTCAGGAAATGACGATAAGTTAAAAATATACATTAATCGGGATTTCCCTTTATTACTATTTTTTTTCTCCATATTTGGTTTATAAGTTTATGCAGCTCTTAAGATAGTACATTTAGCTCTACATACGAACACTCATTTTTGGAAAATGCTACGGTGTGTCCATGAAGATAGGTAATGATCATGAAATGGTTTTGAGAGAATAAGCGTGGTGTTTAGACCTTTTACAACATTTCTTCGCTCGATAACAATCACAATTATATGGGATTACTAAAACGTAAGTGAAAGTGTCGTAAGTACGTAAGTTTAGGTACTTTGACATAAAATTTAAATGTAGACCAATAGGCTTAAATAATATATCATTTTAAAGGGCTTGCTAAGACCTTTTCAAAAACACTTGTTTTGTCTTTCTATATTTTATAGAAGTAGAGTTATGAATATTTTTTTGTCAATTTTTTGGGCCCCTTTTTTAACCTATACAATTTATTAAAAAACTTGTGACCCAAATTTCAAAATTCTGCACTATTTCCCTCATAACTTTTTAAATATTATAGATATTGTTATCAAATTTTCAGGAGACATTCACAATCCAATTTACAAAACAATGAAGAAGAAATATTTAAATTATATCAAGATTTTGAATTTTGTAAAATATATATTTGAAGGCTTGTTGAAAGTTTGTAGTTAGTTATTGCTGAATTTTCTGGCTAAGAGTACCTCAGAGTAGTGACCCAATTCAATAGGAATCCCGTGTGTCAAATAGATTTCAATGATTTTTGTACTGTAATGTGCTTTGATAAATAATAAATAAGCTGTTTGTAAAATAGAGATTTATTCAGAGGGGCCGTCCATAAATGACGTCACGCGATTTGTGCGGATTTTTACCCCCCCCCCTTATCACACTCCGTCACAAAACTTAATCCCCCTCCAATATGACGTCACCAAGCTGTGGGAACACTCCCCCCCACTAAAAGCGGTATTTTCTAATTGAAAAATGACCAAATTTTAAATCACTTTATTGTCATTTTATTTTATTTATTATAAGGCTGCACTCTAATTCGTATGCGTGAATCAATTTAAAACGTCAAAAAAAAAAAAAACCCTTTAAAACGTTTTTGACTATAAATCCCTTATATATGAGACTGAACTAAAACGCACCTCGCCATAAACATTTACTGATTGAACGTGACTGAACTCTCCTTGCTGTAAAACGGGGACGGGGTGTGGTCATCGATGGCTGGACTGAACTCCAGTGACATGTGGAGGGGAACAATAGCAGACGGAGAATAGTGTTTCATAGAGATAAACTAAAAGCGAATTCCTTTAATTACGGTAAATTCTAACAATCTGATTTTTTTTTTTTACAATGCATTGTTAGGTCAAATTTTTTTTATTGCACTTACTATATGGCATATATTACACACTGGAACTAGACGTACAACGACATAATTTTCTTATCTAATTGTGTGTGAGGTTTCAGATCACAGTTTTCTTTAGCGCTTCTCTTCTACGGCTTTTAATTCAAGTTGTATTTTTTAAATTATTATTATTTTTTTTTTGACATCGACTGATAAACTTATTGTCAGTGAAGAAATCGTGAAAATTTTGATATCATTATCTAGTTTGTGATTTACAAAGAGGACACATATTAGTGTGAAGATAACAAGACATTTATGGCAATCGACAACTAAATCATTAAATAAAATCACTATCAGTAAATGTTATCTTTACGGGAAAAGAAAACAAATTTTAAAATTATTATTTAACTTCAAGATAACGTCCCGATTAAATTCATCAACAAAAAAAAAGTGATGAGCCACAGGTCCGTACATATCACGGATATGACGTAAGACTCTGTTGTGTTCAATGTTCCCTTTGAGCTTCGCGGCCGCGCTGCAGTTATTCCACGCAGCAAATTTGTGTACAATATTGCAAAAAAAAAAAAAAATGAATACTGTGCAATTTTGCTAACTAATTTTTTAAAAAATTTTCACACGGACCAATAAACCTTAGAGGGAACATTTGTTGCGGTACTTCCACTCACGATGACGTCACAATACACTTGGGTGGTTCTATCTCACGTCGTGGACATCCGTGAGCCATGAGCCAATCTTCATCACTTGCTGAAAGGTAATGAGCCATGAGCCAATCTTCATCACTGGCTGACACAATAGGGTAACAATTCATTGCTCTGGTTTACGACTTCATGCCTAGATGCCTGGTCCTATCTTTTTTATACAAACTCTCAAGTAGGACATTTGCCTGGTCCTATCTTTGTGATACAAACTCTCAAGTAGGACATTTGCCTGGTCCTATCTTTGTGATACAAACTCCAGTAGGACATTTGCCTGGTCCTATCATTGTGATACAAACTCTCAAGTAGGACATTTGCTTGGTCCTGTCTAAGTGATACAAACTCCAGTAGGACATTTGCCTGGTCCTATCTTTGTGATACAAACTCTCAAGAAGGACATTTGCCTGGTCCTATCTTTGTGATACAAACTCTCAAGAAGGACATTTGCCTGGTCCTATCCTTGTGATACAAACTCTCAAGTAGGACATTTGCCTGGTCCTATCCTTGTGATACAAACTATCCTGTAGGACATTTGCTTGGTCCTGTCTATGTGCTACAAACTCTCTAGTAGGACATTTACCTGGTCCTGTCATTGGGATACAAATTTTCCAGTAGGACATTTGCCTGGTCCTGTCATTGTGATACAAGTTCTACTATGATTATTGAATTAAAAAATTATTTTGAAATTCAGTTAATTGATAATGCTTTTAAAAAAATAATTAACATTTATTTTTATACTTAAAAATTACATGCAGTGCATTGCATGTAACGCTCTGTTTTCTAAGTATTGTTATTTTTCCTTCATTTTAGTTTTGATTATGCAAATAATCTTTTTGGATTGTAATACAAAGACAACATTGCACACGGCAGATTCAAAACAGTCACGTGAACAAGATTACTGTATGGTCACAGGAACGAATTTCACATAATATAAAGTCACCGAAAAATAAATCATCGCAAGAACATGTTTGGGACAATTTTACTGAGCTTTGCCTTCATAATCACTTGCCTTCTCTGTGAGTATGAATATCATAAATTACATTTGACTTTTTAGAAATATATATTTTTTCCATTATCACAAGCATATGAATTATATAGATAATGCGATAGCTTATTTTTAGAGTAGCTTTATTGCATCAAAAAACTAATTTCAGTAAAATCATATCTAAAAAACAACACAAGCTACCAGTAAACTGGCCTGTTTTGAAAATCTATTTTCAGCAGAAATGTGAGGGAAAGTATCTCTAAATCATGTTGGTATAGCAAAGTTAAATCAAGTTGATGAATAAATGTCGCTCCATATAGAGTTATGTTTATGGCATCTGTCAGTCCTCAAGGAGCGATGTAGTTGTCTGGTCACTTGTTCGCCCCTCCCCCAACGCCCGACTTCTGGCTCGCCTCTCTTCACTCCTAGCTGTTAGGGCTTGAGTGCCCCTATGTACCTAAAATTACCAGAGGGTGCGTTCCTCAGCAAGGACCTCCTACAATTTGTGGTCATTTTACGCCAGTAGCATGTATTTTTTTTAGATGATCCCTTTTGCTAGATCCGTTTGCCAGCTCTCCATACAGCAGGGCTCTTGGGATACGCTACTTGCCAATCCTGTGGACGTGGCTGCCCACAGAAGGCGCCTCTTTCACACGACTGAGTGCATATTTAACACATGAATTATCCTGAGCACTCCACATGTGTGATTATATCCTGCCTCTTGATGTGTAGATCCTACACGTGCATCACAAGTGGAAACTATTGAGCTTTTTATTTGAAAAGCGTAACTACGTATCTAGCATATAGTATATTGTGATATTTAAATTCTTAAAAATAAAGCATTTGTTTGTCTTCACAGGTCCTTGCTGCAAATTAAGTGTTACATCCGGGACATTCATTTTAAGAAACAGTGGCAATGCATGCGCTAAAGGACACATTTTTAATGATACGTTGACAGTCGAAGGCTACATTGACTGTGACGTCATGACCCCAGTAAATAGTATATTCTTTAGCTACAAGCCTCTGTCTGCAACAGCTTTCACAACAGTAAGTTTAGCTATTTTAATGGAATATGAGGAAAAGACAGAATATTTTTTAATAACAACTTTTAAATTACTTGCTTTTTAAATTTAAATTTTTATATCTCATTCTACTACCCTGTCTTGAAGGCAATTCACTTTTTAAAAAAAAGAACTTTATAAAATATAAGCTTTGAATTTCATATTAATTTTTTTTTGTTTAAAGCAATATTCAACGTCGTTTGTATTGTTAGGTATATATAACATTTATATCTGAATAATTAAGAGGTTGTGGACATTTTTGGAATTGAAAATAAATTTAGTATTTTTAATATAATACAATTTTATTCCAATGGTAGTAACATTTTCTCTCCCTAGTTATTTAAATTGTTAGTTTTATCAACCAGCAAATCATAACCTGTTTTTTTTCCTCCCTAATCTTAGCTTTGCCAAATTGATGTCAGCAATGATGACAGAAACGGTAAAGAATGCAGCTTCACCAAACTCGACACCTGCAAGTATGAAATAAACATCAGTTACGTCATAGATACCGGAACAAAATTACTTAGTGGCGCAGAGCTACGTGGGACGTACGTGACAGCCAAAGAAAAGATTTCAAGCAATACGATAAAACTTCCGGAATTTTACGGTAGCTGATCATTTTTTGCTTTGGCCACAGCAAAGTCAAAAAGCAAAATGCTTTTTATGGTTACAATAATTTTGTGATTTCCAATATATCATATATGCTCCTTAACGATTTTAAATTACTACTAATTATTATTAAGGGGCCTTTAATAAAAGACGGTCGCCTACTAGTGGGGGGTGGGGGTGGGGGAAGGCCAGTTTAGAAGGGTAACTTTAAAACTTCCTCTTAAATATTTGGTGACTTAAAATTTATTTAATAACTTTTTTTAAAATAAAAACAAAACAAAACATAAAGTATCGGTCGGTAGGCCATCAGACGCCGGTTGGCGTTTGTAATCAAGAAATAAACATTAAATCTAATTATAATCCTTAAGTTTGAGAACCCACGAGAGAACGTATAAAATTGTTACCCTGCGCCGTTTTAGGTTGACATAAAAGCATTTGTGATGTAGCCGCTTCTCCGTTTTGTTCTCTTACACGGGATGCCCGTCAGTCAAATGAAGGATTTTTAAAAATACATTAAAAAAATATTGCTATTAAATTTTAAAAATCTAAACAAAGAAGTTAACAGCGATGATTAATAGTCAGTGTTTAATTTGTATGTATTAAAATAAAATATAATCAAAGGATGTTAACACGATTCGTTTTTTGTAGGCCGGTTATATGATTTTAAAAAATGGACCGGTTCAACTTGATACCTAAAATAAAATTATGAAAGTTTATGTTAATATTGCTATTACCCCAAAAGGAGCGGATTCTAGAGAATTTTATAGGCTAACAATGATTCAGCAATACCCAAAGATTTCCCCTTTTACCTTACATAGGATAATTTACCGCTGTTCAGCGACCTGTGTTTTTAACCGCCCGAAACCGGTCGCAATGTATTTATTATTATTTTATAAACTCCATAAGAGAATGCAACAATTTAAACCTTCTTCGTCTATTATTGACATTATATTCACAACTCTTGTACGTGAAATCGAGAAAAAAATATTGAAAATAAGCAAAACCAGAAATAAAAAAATTGATTATCTTGTGAGCTTCGGAGTAAAAATTTATGATAATAATGGATATTTTAATAATGTCATAGTATTTTATCAGTATTGAACTAGCAGGAATTCCTGTATTTTGCAACGCCTAGATCATACTAGATGACACCCTACTTTCCTGTACAAATGTGGAGTTCGTATAGTACTCGCCGTATTCCTCTTCCAGCGCATGCGTAATAATTTCTAGAAAACATGAGATTTGATATCACTGTGTTAATTATAGATCAAATGCCTTTGATGTTCATATACTTAGCAGGAAAACTGTCACTATAAGATCGAAATCAATTCGAGGAATCGTCCTGTATCTATATATTAAAAAATTGTGTGAGGTCATTCATAGTCGGCCCTTCATTACAGGAATAATTCTTTTATTTCTTTATTTATTATAATTATTGTTTAAAAGGAAAAAAACAAAACAAATCTCATGATCTTATCACTACACAACGTCAGACACACCGGTATCTTTACTAAATTGGAAATATGGTAAAAACTGTTGTTGTTGTTTTTTTAAATAAAAAATTAGACTTTCCACAGCCAATGTATCGGTCACTTATTTAAAATTAAAATACCCTAATCCCATGTTTATTATTCAAGATGTCCGAGACACGACTGGTCATCTGTTGGTCAATGGCAGAGAATATTCACCACAACAACTTAAAGAGCCGATAGTCAGCGAACAGCACGTCAACATTACATTCATGTGTCAAAGTCTGGCAGAGCCGTGTCTCATAGAAATAAAAACAAATGACGACAAAATCGCTCTTCGAGGAGGAGGTCTCTTGGTCTTTGAGCGTCTTTACGATACGTCTCAAGAAATTGACGTGGTCGTAAATTACGCTGCATGTAGATTAGACAGGGAGTACAACACAATGAAGTTTAGAGTCAAAATAGGTGAGAAAATATGAATTATAATGCCAGAATGGAATCTAAACTTGTTTTTAGCTAATTTTTCTTTCTGGCAAGTATATATATATATATATTAGGGCTGCGGAAATTACCGATTAATCGGTAAATTATTTTATCGATTAAAATTATTTTAATCGATAAAATAGTGATTACAATTTTTTAAAAATGTTTTTGTTTTTTAAATTTGATTTATTAATAAATAATTAATAATAGGATGTTTTTTATTTTTATTTTTTTTTAAAAAAGCAAACTTCTCCGTTAAGGAAGTTCAGAAAGAGTATACTTTAAAATAACCTGTTTTACAAGGACAATGATATAAAAAAAAAACCCATAGTTTTTAACTATTTAACAATAACAAAATGCACATTCATTGACATTATATTGAACTACTTATTTTTAAATATATCCCCTAACAATAGTACGTGATTTAAATTTAATTAAATTAAATAATTAGGTTATGTGCATTTTAAAAAATGCTATAAAAGGGCACAAAATATGAAGGAAAACGAAATAGTAAAAAAAGAGATTATGAGGTTTTAGAAAAAAATCATAGCTTTCGAACCACTTGGGATAAAAAGATGATCTATATGTTTTTACTAATCATCAAACTATTTCTATACAGCTGTATGACTTTTATATTTATAAAATTAATTTGAAATTTTCATTCAAGTGCCTCAACTTCAATACGTTATTTAACTTCTTTTCAGTGCTAACTGTTTTAAAAAATAACCTATTGTAAATATCAATAGCCTGTTTTTATCACTTCCCTTGAAATTTCAGTTTAATGACGTCATACATCTTTATTTTTAGCTTAGCAAAATTATCGATTAATTAATCGGTAATGTTTCAAAAGTTAACGATTAAATTTAATTTAATCGAAAGCAGCCCTAATATATATATATACATCATTGGTTACATTAACTTATGTAAGTGGTTGGTCGAATCTTTGAAAGATCGTCTTGTCATTTCTCTCACTCAAGTTGGACCAGAGAAACCAGTTACCGACGGTTCTTTTACTGCGCTTATCGTCGTGAGTGTTCTGCTATCAATTTCTGTTCTGATCAACGTCGCTTTGGCCTTAAAACTATGCACGTAAGTTCCAATTTTCAAAACGGACTTGTGATTTTGCAAGAGTTTTTCAGAGGATTTTAATTCTAAGAAAAAGTCAACCCAATGTTACAAACTCTCAAAACCTAAAATGTTCTTTAAAAAAAAATATATATAACTTTTTTTTTTTGAGCGTTTGGTTTCTTTACAACAAATGTGTGATATCGATGACAAAATATTGAGTGTCTTCCTGGCAATTATTTATCATATATTTCAATTTGGTTTAATGCATTATCTCGTGGTAACTACCATTTAAAAATAAAATAAAAAGTTCAGCAATATTTTGAATGCATGTTTTTTTTTAATCTGCAAGAAAAATGATAGATTTATAGAGGATATCAATGTTTAACTCTATGTAAATAAACTTATGCAATTTACTGTCAAATTTATTTGAACAGAAACAGACAAAGTAACATCTACAGATTGGTGTCAACATTTTCCGGACAGGTTTCTAAAGATGTAAAAAAGGTATGTAATTGGTATTGATACTAAAAATTTATATAAGTATTATCATCAAAAATGAACAATAAAAGTAGATTTAAAAAAAACTTTTTTTAAGCCTAAAATAAGAACAGGGCTGTCTTCTCTCATTGAAATTACGTAAATAAAAAAATCTTTTCAAGCTGGAACTGTGGGAGATGCTGATCTTCTATCGAGCGCCTTCCCAGTCGGCAGATAGGGGAAAGCCCACCAGATATGGAGGGTACCGGGGAAATAAAATACCCGGGGTTGTCCAAAATCAGCCCTACTGCCTTGTAGGAAGTGAAGGGATCCACAAAGGCTAGGGACCCAACCCAAACAAAGGCAGTTTCCCACTGAGCTGTGAGGGGCCACCCCCTAAGTGGTTGCGTGCAAGGCCAACAACCCTGCCGTGTGAAAAATCAGAGTTACAAAATTACTGAAAAGAGTAGCAAAAGTCATTTCAGTCCTGGGAGAGGATGGGTCCACTGAGGAGGGAAATATGACGCCTAATAGTGAAAGACAAAATCTGAGATATTATGTGTCCTATATATTTGTCATTCTCATTTTCAGTGTTATGTAGAACTATAAGAATCGCCAGAATAATGAAATGTAGACAGGAACGTGATGAAAAGATATGTTTGTGAGATCTTTTATTGTAATGTGTGTGACATCTTTTATTGTACTGTTTGTGACATCTATTATTTTAATGTTTGTGACATCTTTTATTGTAATGTTTGTGAGACTTTTATTGTAATGTTTGTGACATCTTTTATTGTAATGTTTGTGACATCTTTTATTGTAATGTTTGTGACATCTATTATTTTAATGTTTGTGACATCTTTTATTTTAATGTTAGTGAAATCTTTTATTGTAATGTTTGTGACATCTTTTATTGTAATGTTTGTGACATCGTTTATTGTAATGTTTGTGACATCGTTTATTGTAATGTTTGTGACATCTTTAATTGTAATGTGTGTGACATCTTTTATTGTAATGTGTGTGACATCTTTTGTTGTAATGTTTGTGACATCTTTTATTGTAATGTTTGTGACATCTTTTATTGTAATGTTTGTGACATCTTTTATTGTAATGTTTGTGACATCTTTTATTGAAATGTTTGTGACATCTTTTATTGTAATGTGTGTGACATCTTTTATTGTAATGTTTGTGACATCTTTTATTGTAATGTTTGTGACATCTTTTATGTAATGTGTGTGACATCTTTTATTGTAATGTTTGTGACATCTTTAATTGTAATGTGTGTGACATCTTTTATTGTAATGTTTGTGACATCTTTAATTGTAATGTGTGTGACATATTTTATTGTAATGTTTGTGACATCTTTTATTGTAATGTGTATGACATCTTTTAATCTAATTATTTAAATGTTTTTCTAGGAAAAAATTTTAAAACAAGAATCATCATCAAGCTCTTTCAGGGGTAAGTTTTAGAATTCAGATTTAATATTATTTTCTTAAAATAATACTTTTTTTCAGGGTAAAATGTTTTAGAAATGACTGCGCTATATAAAACGATGACCTAAACGTTAGATCAACATTCTACAAGACAAAAAATAAAAATGGACAGGCGACGTAATGCAATGACATCAGGAAATAATGGTGGTAAAGCTCTTGTGGAGTATTTAGAGATTAATTTGGCCACCAGACATTTGTTTTGAGACGATGTTGTAGACGATGCAATGTTGGAGTCATTAATTTCTACGCAATGAACCGTCGATATACCAAAATTGTGTGGCGTTTATTTAATTTACTTACAACTTCAGTTAGGATTTAAGCCATCGCAGGGGGAACAACACAGTGTTTAATGTCTCAGTTATGTTTGTCCACTTTAAAAAAAATCTTGTTTGCACTGAAGACTTTCAATTATGCTTTTACTGGTCTGCCAAAAGGCTTCGACAATAATGATCAAATAGAAACAATATTACAAGACTTCTCAAAAGCATTCGACAAAGCTCACGACCTTATTTTACTCAAAAAACTTAACTACTTTGGAATCTCAGTTCCTTTGCCTTACATCACTGTAATTAAGACCTCCTTTCGGGCAGGGAGCAAACTAATAAGTAATGGATCTAAATCTGCACAATTTACTGTTAACTCAGGAGTTCCACAAGGAACTGTCCTAGGTCCCTTCTATTTTCAATTTAATATAAATGACAGACCCAACAACATCTCAACAGGAACTAACGTTAGGTTATTTGCCGATGATTGTATATTATATAAAAAAATTAAGTCTGAACAATATAGCAAAATTTTACAAAAAGACTTAGATGAATTAATAAAATGGGAAACTAACTTACAACCCAGAAAAGCGTCAACTGCAAAGAGTAACAAAGACAAAGGAAAACAAATAAATTAGGGCTGTTATCGATTAAAATAAATTTAATCGTTAACTTTTCAAAAATTACCGATTAATTAATCGATAATTTTGTTGAAGGTAAAAATAAAGATGTATGACGTCATTAAACTGAAAATTTCAAGGGAAGTAATAAAAACATGCAAATGATTTTTTTATTGAGTTACTTTTAGGAAATAAAAATAAAAATAAGTTCAATAACGTATTAAAGTTTAGGCACTTGGATGAAAATTTCAAATTAATTTTAAAATATAAAAGTAATACAGCTATATAGAATTTGTTTGATGATCAAAAAAAGCATAAAGATCATCTTTTTATCCTAAGTGGTTAAAAAGTCATGAATTTTTCTTAAGACCTCATAATCACTTTTTTCACTATGTTGTCTTCTTTCACATTTTGTGACCTTTCATGGCATTTTTAAAAAAAGCTCTTAGCAAAGTACTTAATTTAATTTTAAAACTATAATATTGGAGGAGATATATTTAAATATAAAAAGTTCAATATAATGAATTGAAATTTTGTTAATGTTAATTAATTGTGTTTTTACATCATTGTTCTTATAAAACAGTTTACTTAAAGTTTTCACGTTTGTCATGTTTCCTTTAGATGGAGAAGTTTGTACGTAAAAAAACCAACAAAGTATTATGAATTATTAATAATTAATTATTTATTAATACATCGAAAAAAAAAATTGAAATATTTTCTTTAATTTTAATTGCTATTTAATCTTATTATTTATCGATTAAAATTATTTTAATCGATAAATTTTTACCGATTAATCGAGAAATTAATCGGTAATTTCCGCAGCCCTAAAATAAATTCATAATGTTTATTATATGGACAAGAACTAACACAAACTAAAGATGCAAAATACTTATGAGTCATAATAAATGAAAAACTATCATGAAGTTTACATTATAAAATCATTACAAAAAGAAACTTTTACAAATGTAAAATACTATCTCATCCTGGTGAGACCTATACTAGAATATGTATATTCTGTATGGAATTTATCCACCAAAGAAAACATTGATAATCTAGCTTATATTCAAAAAAAGCGGCCAGATTCATTACTGGTGAATATTCAAAACTGACAAGAGTTACATTATTGGTTCAATGATTCAACCTTTAAACACTAGAGGATAAAATAACCAAGAGTAAGGTAGTTATTGTACATAAAGCTATTAATTCTAATTTAAAAAATACAACACAGAGATAACTTAATAAAACCCTCAGATAGACATAAGGATAAAAGAATAAATACGCTGTTTTGTTTCGCCCTGTCAGGCTAACCCTTACCCTGATTACTTCTTTTCCATTTACTTTTTTATAAGCCTGATTGCAGTCTCACCCCCATTTTTTCTCTTCCAACAGATACAAACGATCTGGTCTCGCCTTCAGTTGGCATACATCCAAGAGATATCACTAATGCTACCTTAGGTAAAAATTTGTTTTGATATCATCAATTAAGTTCCAACTTTCCTGGGTATGAAAATATTACATGATATTTTAAAAATCAAGATAATGTGATATCTGTATGAAATTAATAGATTTGATACAAAGAGGTAAAATTAATACATTTTTAAGTTATATTTACATATCTGATGACTTACATTTTGTCTTAACTATTGACTTGTTAATTTTAAAAAAGACAATTTATTTTTAATGTAGTATTCAGTTTAGATATTTAAGAGCATTTTAATGTTTAATACAAAACTTTATGTCGCACTTTAAAAAAAAAATGCAGGAAATAAAGACGAACCTTATGTTATGATACATACTGACCAAACTGATGTGACGAACCCAAATGCCGGCGAAGATCAACTCACTGCCCAAAATCTACTCAGCAACCAAGATCTACCTGCTGATTAAGATTTATCCACCGGCCAAGATCTATTTGCTGAAAAATATCTTCTCAATGGCCAAAATCTATTTGCTGAAGCTGAAAAAGATCTCACTGGACAAGATCTGCCTGCTGATAAAGCTCTTCTCACAAGCCAAGATCTTTTTGCTGCTAACGTTCTACTCACTGGTCAAGATCTACTTGCTGATAAATTTCTTCTCGTTGGTTAAGAATTAGCTGGAGATAAAGATCATTGAAATGATTTGTTTTCCTAACTTCTGGTGTACATTTTTTCAAATCATTCCTGTCACATTAGGCCCACCTTTCCGAATTCTTATCAAAGCAATAAAGGTGATAGTAGGATACGACAGTCTATATCACTTAACAAACTTTTCTAAAATACTTTTCAAGACTTACCAAGTAATGCATGAGAATCCAAAATCATGAGCATGAAATACTTGTTGTGTAAATTTGTTTGTTAAGAATTTAAGAAATTTTACAGACAAATGTATTTTGGGAGACGTGTTTTGGTTTTTTGAATAAACGATTTAGCATCAATACCCTTCAACACTTAGATCTATTTATATAGTTTATACAGTTTTTTATTTTACTATGTGGCGATTCTCGTGGGATGATAAATCTCTTTCTTTCAGCTTGCATGATGCTATAGCCAGTAGGATGTAGAAATTGTGTAGTAGTTAAGGTGAGGAAACAGCGGCTTTTGTTTTGAGCTGGAGCCGTGGGATGAATATATACTCCTCTCAGCCATATTTGAATATATATTCCTCTCAGCCATATTTATTTTGATTTTGTTTTGGTCAGGAAAAGGTTGATTTACTTTTTGAACTAATTTGAGCAAAACATGATAAAAATACAAATGGCCATAACGGTGAAGGGGGTAGGGCCTGGGTCCTTCCAAGGCTCAGGATTCATGTTTTAGAGGCAGTTTATAATATTATTAATTATTACCCATGTGATCTTTTTAATGACTGCTCATTTTTATGTTATTATTCATTAAATAGTGGTGTACTGTAAGGAAAAAAATACCTGCAGAAGCCAATGCTGCCTTTTATTAAATTATTGATTTTTAGTTCATCAAAAACATCATATTTTTATAAATACATATCAAATGCCTACATAAAAATATGCAAATTTCACATTCCATAGCGATTTAAAGTGCATATTTTTCCTTGATAAAAAGTTTGTTGAAGACAAATTATATATAGATATATACACACAAACACACACACACACACACATATATATATATATATATATATGTATATGTATACATGTACATATGTGTGTATATATGTCTATATATATAAATAGATTTATATATATATATTTAATATTTACCTTTTACCATGCTGCTGCCATTATTTTACGTTGCCATTACAGAATCAACGCCATTTTATATGCATCGCTTACACGCAAGTTCTTTTTTATTTATCAACACTCTTTTAAATCTCATAAACTTCACAAGTCTCATAAACTTCACACATCTCATAAACTTCACAAATCTCATAAACTTCACACATCTCATAAACTTCACAAATCTCATAAACTTCACAAATCTCATAAACTTCACAAATCTCATAAACTTCACACATCTCATAAACTTCACAAATCTCATCAACTTCACAAATCTCATAAACTTCACACATCTCATCAACTTCACAAATCTCATCAACTTCACAAATCTCATAAACTTCACACATCTCATAAACTTGAGAATTCTCATAAACTTCACAAATCTCATAAACTTCACACATCTCATCAACTTCACAAATCTCATAATCTTTCCACATCTCATAAACTTCACACATCTCATAAACTTCACAAATCTCATAAACTTCACACATCTCATAAACTTGAGAATTCTCATAAACTTCACAAATCTCATAAACTTCACAAATCTCATAAACTTCACACATCTCATAAACTTCACACATCTCATAATCTTTCCACATCTCATAAACTTCACAAATCTCATAAACTTCACAAATCTCATAAACTTCACACATCTCATAAACTTCACAAATCTCATAAACTTCACAAATCTCATAAACTTCACACATCTCATCAACTTCACAAATCTCATCAACTTCATAAATCTCATAAACTTCACAAATCTCATAAACTTCACACATCTCATGAACTTCACAAATCTCATCAACTTCACAAATCTCATAAACTTCACACATCTCATAATCTTTCCACATCTCATAAACTTCACACATCTCATAAACTTCACACATCTCATAAACTTCACAAATCTTATCTGCTCAATTCTACAACCTGACTTTTGGTTACAGCTCCTTGAACACGATACACTGTAGCCAAAAAATAAACTCAGGGAATAATAAACAGATGGTGTATCCATGTACATATAGAGTGTTAAAAATGTAATGTTACTGATTATATGTGATGTTTGTTATCCATCATATGTGCAACCAGCAGTTTCATTTCCTTAAAGTTATAATTCATTAATGTTTTATGTTATTGCTCCTATGTCCAAGTGTAATGTACAAGTACAAGTTGTAGGGAAGAATAAGTTTGCTATATAAAACCATCCCAGTGTTTCAATTTTTTCTTTAGGTATTTTTATAAGTTCTAACTTCATGGAAGACATCTTTGGTCCGTAAAAGAAGTTATTGTTCTTGTTTTTTTAATAAGAAATTTAAGTAAAACTATCAATTTTAAACATTTTGTTTTTTGCGAAATTAAAAAAAAAAAGTTAAATGCTACATCGTATTGAAGTAATAAATTTAAAAAAGATGTAGACTGTAACGATTTTTAAAAAAATGATGCTCCTCATTTGTGAGAGTAACATGGACTTTATGTTAATTGTTTAAGTGCTTCAAGAATGCATTTAAGACATATCTTTTCAAAATTTATTTTCAAAATTGATAAAAACCCATTTCTTTTAATAATTAACCTATCTTTTTGTTTTATGTACTGTAATTAATGTCGTAATTATGAGTGTTAAATAATTATTTATATTTTTGTTACTAACTTCATGTAAAACGATTTGAGCCCAGTTCCTCACTGGGCTATCAGCGCTATATGAATTATTGTTTTATGGCGCTAAATAAATTGTCTATATATTATCATTAGTGACTGTTGATTGCCCAGGATTATTTCAAGAGATGAAAGAAGGACTAGTTGAAACAATATAAACTTATTTATTTTCTAATAACAGTTCTAATAACAACTAATTACATGCATTTATCTATAAACGAAATTCATTCTTTTTTTTTGTTTTGATACACTGAAATATGTTAATGCGTTATAATGAGTTAATATGAGTTATAATGAGTTAATATGAGTTATAATGAGTTAATGAGTTAATATGAGTTATAATGAGTTAATATGAGTTATAATGAGTTAATATGAGTTATAATGAGTTAATATGAGTTATAATGAGTTAATATGAGTTAATATGAGTTATAATAAGTTAATGAGTTAATATGAGTTATAATGAGTTAATAAGTTATGAGTTAATGAGTTAATATGAGTTACAATGTAATCGAACTGAAACTTTTATTGTACATTTTATTCTGTTAAATTAAAATATTTTGTTTATGCCTCGTCCTAAAATGTTTGAGAATAAAATGAACTTAAAACAAAATAATTATTTACGCTTGCATTCAATTAAACCACACTGAATATGTCGTATAAATAATTCTTAATGTCCCATACAATTCACACGTTTTTTGTATAGATATAATTTTTTTTTAAAATTTTAGTTTGTGAAAAGAATATACAAAAATGAAATCCATTGGTATCTTGTTGTGCTAAATTGGGATTTTGTACCGTGAAATTGTTGTCTCATACCTAACAGCTTGAAAAAAATTATACTGCTAAATTTGATATACATATTTAGAAATAATTCAATTTATTAGTATTTTCAAATTATTTTGTTTATTCCAATGTTCTTTATATTATATGCTTCCAACTATCATTCTAAATGTTTAAAACACCTAATGTCATTGCATATCGTTGGGCTGATATGAAAACGGAGTTGTGATACGTATGATTGAACATTGACATTTATTTATTTTTTATTTAAAAAATTTCAACATTTTACAAAATAAAAATTCAAGATATTTCAATTTAAAAAAATATTTAAAAACTGGTTTTTATATAATTTGAAGATTTAAAATTATTCAAATGACATTTTCTAAAATTTCACACCTGCCTTATATTCAATTTTTTTCGTAGAGAAAAAAAGATCACTTGAAACTTACAGCGATTAAAGCCAAAATAAACACATCAATTAGATCTACCAACTTCGAGTTCTATGTGTTTATGAATTATTCGACTTATTATTTCCTTTGTCTTGGCTATATTTTCAAATGTATCACTGTGAAATGTCAACACAGATTTACTTAAATTGTATTTTTGAAATAAGCTCAGTCTCACTCAGAGCGTAACAATGACTTGGCATCGGGGAAGTTGCCAAGGGCGCCGATGGCTAAGCCTTCAATGCTAAATTTATTCTGTTTAATTTAATAATTTTCCCAGTTCAGGTTTTTTTAGTGGAACATCAGCATATTAAAAAAATATATTAAAGCTTTTATAAAGTACACAATTTAAACAGCTTCTCTAAATGAGGAAATTATTATTTTTTTTTAAAGTGTCTTTATTTAAGTTGATAAATTCGACTTTTGTACATGAAAGGGTTAAATATTTTAAGTGTTTTAAATGGTTTTAACTTTTGACGTAACTTTATTTTAATTAAATAAACAGCAAGAGATAAGAACTGAAAAGTGAAAAAAAAATAAAAAATTGAATTGATATTTATTTCATAAGGCATATTCACACGTTGACTAGTTGATTGATTTTTACATGTACTTGGAGGGTTCTAAAATTATTCATGGTAACCCGGCGTAAGCTTTTAAAGAAACACAATTCGACTCAACTCTGATGGTCGCGGATGCCAACATCAATTCTACCACAATCAACAATAGTAATGTGGGATTCATCCATGCTGTTGGTGTCAAAGTTCAAATGGATTTGTATCATTTAAAATAGAAGACATCGCCTCTTTCATGTCCAGCCATTTTACAGATCTCTCTGCTGCGACGGTTTCCTTTCCTTTTTCCCTTAATTTGTTTTAATGTTGTTTGTGTGTTGGGACTGTTTTATTATTGCAAGTTAACGGATGTTTTCTTTTTAAATAGAAGGTTTCGCGTTTAACGTATTTTCATTGTATCTCTTGATTTCCTTCTAGTTGGAAGAAATGTGTCGTCAGATCCCATACTTATAAGTATCTGCCTTTGCTCCCCGCGCGTTCTAGTACACCTATGCCATATGTTCGACATCGATGGCAAGCACAAATGACTTGAACAATAATTGCTCAATAGTCGAAAACTCTACAGTTTCCACGACTGCCTAACACAGGTACAGCCTAGCATTGGGCCTCTACCCAACTAAGTACCTAAGCTTGGCTAAGTTTTTAATAGAATTAATAGTTTGACATGATGCAATCTAAAAGATTAAGTATTTTAATTTAATTATAGGAAATATAACAGAAATATAATATTATGCATATAATATTTATTTTTTACTTCAGTCTTTAAAAAAAAAAAAAAGCAAAAAATTCGGGCCACTTTGTGCCAGAAAGCTGTGCTTTAGTTAAGAAAGAATAATAACAATTGAAGAGGTCTGGTAATAATAAAAATTTCATCAAAAATACATAAAACGATTTTTTTTTAAAACCGCTTACGATATAAACGAAAAGCTTGTCAGAGATCCAATAGAATAATACAACAATAGTACAAGAAAATATTAATACAATTTTAAAACGAATCTGTGATCTACAGGGATTGCGATCAGAAAATCAATTAACAAAAATGTCCACACATCAAGTTTTCCTGCAGAAATTTTGATCAAAATTTGTTAAATTTCCATGGAAGATTTCCTCACAATTGCGTCACGCACTATTTTATTAGGCAAACTCATAATTTATTTTTAGCTTTGTGTAAAGATTTTGAAAGGTGAGACAAGACCAAGTTTCGCTGGAAAGTTTGTTGTGTGGACCGACTTTAAGAGAGTATTTGGGTTAGGAAGCTGTGCAAATTACCACCATTAAAAAAAGTCTTAAACTAACACCCAAACCACCATCGATCAGCAGATTAAAATAATCTAAGTGTATAGTATATATTATTTTGAAACCAATTGTCATCTAAGTATGTTTTCAAATGTTGGATCTTGCCCCCTGGCCCCTTCCTTGCCCCGCCTCCCACTACTGGAGTAATAGTGAAATTTTCAAAATCTCCAACAAAATTGTCGACAAAAGAAAAAAACAACCAAATAACTCTTTCAGTATGTAATAAATTGGGAAGCAATTAAATTCACTGAATGGCAAGTACCCACTTATGTACAGTCAATGTACAGACATGTTGAAATTTATAATTTAAAAAAGTGTTGATATTTCCTCTTGTGCACATAGAATTATAGATAGAAAGTTGCCTGCAAGGTCAATAAAAATAGCATAGTAAACAAAACTGAGAATGTTAAATTTTTCACTTTTTAATTTTTGAACATTTTATCATTTCAGGAGGTTATTATTTAAAATACATTAAAATGTTAAATAGCAAATTAACAGCGTTAACTTGTACGAAATGTTATTCTTACCATTGTTATATAGCAATGCTGAACGGAATGTATTATATACAAGAGAAAATAACACATCTACGTGTTGTTGACCTTCAAGCATTCCTCTCACATACAGAACAGCATTAAGATAATACGGACTACTGTAACATTGTTAAACTGATATTAGCTGGTACTTCTAATATATATCAAGTACGCCTGTAATGGGTCTAATAGGGAGTTATTTTAGCTTGGAATTTAAAGAAAGCATTAACAATATTATATAAGTAATTACTTGGAAAACCCCACCACTCAAAAAAAAAAATAAAAAAAAATAAAAAATTATAGCTACATTAATTAATTTTGCTATTATTTTCACTTTATAAAATAAAAAAAAAGCTATCATTTAAAAAGAAGATTTTATAAGATAGTAATTTTTAAAGCTATATTAGAATAATGCATTTTTTCCCTTCAAAAATCCAGGACTGTGCCGCTGTAGTTGATAATTTCTTTATTGATGCTGTGGGTGCCGCTATGGATGAACAGCCAAGTCCAGTCGCTGCCGAGGGTACAGACAGGTGCGCCACTGCTTCCCCTACAGGTGTGTGCGTTGTAGCCGTAGCGGCTGTAGTAATTGGCCGAGTCGAACCTCTTGGTCCACACCCCCAGGGTCACGTGCTTGTAACACCCGTGGGGGTGTGAAACGATCGCGCTCAGGTTGTCTACGTTCTTGGAGCAGCTGTACTGGTCGTGCACCTTGGCGCGCAGGCCCCTCCATCGCTTGACCATCCCCCCCCAGCTGGTCAACCAATCGCCCGTCGCACGTCACGCAAACCATCTTGCACAGGTCTTTGTCCTGCAACGCCCACATGATCCCCACCACCTCAACGTTGACCAACGGAAGTTGTCATCGTCAAAGAACAGCCGGACGGTTACGTGCTTGGACTCCTCTTCGTTGAACACGACGTGGGTCGCAGTGGTCACCGTCATCTTTGCCCACACCCTGCTCGCATCGGTCAAAGCCTTGAACTTCTTGCATGGACACGGAGTTCTGTCCTGCTCGGTGATCTTAGTGATGTAGTCCACCATCCCCGTCCCTGTCCTCAGTATATCTTGGCCTATTTTGTCGTGAAACGGGTAAGGCAGGTTCGTGCCCCTGTAGAACTCAGCTCTCTGAACTCACGAAATCAACACCCAGCCTCACGGTCAAGTCAGCGATGGCTCTGATCAAACTGAAGACATCCTCGTGGTGGTACTTGTTTGGCAGGCTTTTCATGGTGAACTTCTTGACGGGGATAAAGTTGGCTGTTCATGGTGAACTTCTTGACGGGGATGAAGTTGGTTGTTCATGGTGAACTTCTTGGCGGGGATGAAGTTGGGATGCCCCGGGTTCTTCTCGCAGTTAGCAGCAATGATGTCCAGTCCTGCTTCTCCGTCCTCTGACATTTCGGTTTTATGTTGACCTGCACGAACACGTTAAATCCACAAACACAAACAATAACACAAACAAAACAAATTGATAAAATTTGGCCTGATTCCATTATATGGCTTTATCGTTTATTTGAAATTTCTCCCATTATATGAAAAACAAACATAAAGTTTAAATGATAATTTTCGGTAAAATTCTTTTTATTTTTTATTTTATTTTAAAATTCATTTACATTATGTTTTGAAAAAGAAATACCCACTCTAAGGGAGTTATATTGTTTTACAAATGTGACAACAATTATCCAGTACTAGCTAAACAAAGTATCTTTTATAATTACCAATTTCGAACTTAAGACTAAATTTAAAATCCCTTTAAATATTGTGATTTGTTAATTGTTTCAAGCAAAAAAAAAAAAAAAAAGTTTCTTACCTTCGAAATATTTTGCAATTTCATATCCACCAGTCATTGTCCCTGCTCTGAAACGTTCATCTAATTTGAAAGAAGAAACGCTTGTCAAACTACTGTAATATCTTATCATATCTATGTGGATATGAAGTAACGCTTATCAAACTACAGTAATATCTTATAATATCTATGTGGATATGACGTAACGCTTGTCAACCTACAGTGATATCTGGTAATATTTATGTGGATATGACGTAAAGCTTGTCAAACTACAGTAATATCTGTGTCTTAATAACTGGACATTCTCGTAATTCTAACTTTTTAAAAAAATGCTTAAAAACAAAAAGTTATTTTTAAAAATTCTCATCTTTAAGTAACAATAACACTTAAAATATCTATTAATATCTATTTGGATATGACGATAAGCGTATCTAGGGTAGGGCCCGTTGGAACAGTCAACATAACTTGCATGGCCGGTTATAACAGTAAACACTATTTCTGTGGCCCGTTGGAACAGTCAACATAACTCGCATGGCCGGTTATAACAGTAAACACTATTTCTGTGGCCCGTTAGAACAGTCAACATAACTTGCATGGCCGGTTATAACAGTAAACACTATTTCTGTGGCCCGCTAGAACAGTAGCCCCCCTCTACGTTTATTCTGTCTACTTAGAACATCACTAAAATTGGCACACACTTAAAATTATTTTTTCCCCCGTTTATTTGAAGAAAAACAACAATAATTTTATCAAAATCTTAAATTGTTTTGTATTTTAAGGAAAAGCATTACCAGAGGCCGAAATGTTTCAATTAATAATAACAATAAACAAAACATCTTAAACTATAACGTCCATATTGAAACAATGAGAAGGAATCAAAGTATTTACACCCAGAGATTGTAAAATGACCGTTTTGTTGTGTGTGTCAGCGGTCAGCGTATTGGTGAGATACATTTTGGCTAAAAAAAATAAAAGTTTCAAAATTGTCCCCCAAGCCTCTGGAGTATTTTTGTTTAGACATCTTGTAAGCAATTTTTCTTTCAATTTCAAGCGGGAACTTATTTTGTTATTACGTCACTTCCTGTTAAATTAAATCAACTGGGAAGCATATGTCTACTTCAGTGCCGGATGTACAAGCTAAAGATTAGAGCGTTCACTTACTTGCCCAGCACCCTCACCCCCCCAAAAAAATATATTATAAAGAATCCCATGTAAAGAGTCCCATATAAAGAGTCCCATATAAAGAGTCCCATATAAAGAGTCCCATATAAAGAGTCCTATATAAAGAGTCCCATATAAAGAATCCCATATAAAGAATCCCATATAAAGAGTCCCATATAAAGAGTCCCATATAAAGAGTCACATATAAAGAGTCCCATATAAAGAGTCACATATAAAGAGTCTCATATCTTCTCAAAAACTAAGGGCCTTATCAAGTCAAACTCCGGTACTGATAAACTTTCAGAACAACCAATAAAACGCTAAATGTTGATCTTCGATTGTTGTTACATCGATATGTCTGTTATATCAGTTCATGCTTTCAAACATTTGCATTAAATTGCTTGTGCTACTAAAATACAAATATCGGCGCATTATTTTCTCCGATAAACTTCATCTGAAAAAGAAAATCAGAGGCATATAATTACCCTCTTCCTCATGTCTGTTGTCGGAGGAGAACATTAGTCCCATGATAGAATTTCTCAGAACTTGGTTGACGTTATTTGGTTATATTGGTCTGAAGTAAATACGTGATCCAATCATTGATATACTCCAATTATTGATAAAATACAATAATTGATCTAATACAATTGTTGATACATCATTAATTGTAAAAAAAAAAAAAAAAGCACAAATTTATTTTAACTAATGTAGATAAAAAATAAAATAAAACATGGCAAAAATTTAAAAGGCCTTACTACATTAGCTCAAGAGAAAATTTCTAAGATTAAATTTTTTATCATCGTCAAAGTGATCCCTAGTGTAAAATAATGTTTAAAAAATGTGTCACTTAAATAACTTTTCCTTAAATATTTCTTAAAAGTAACTTCTATATTTTTATGAGTTCTTAAGAGAAAATTCTTAAGATTATTTTTTTTTAAAATCAAAGTAATCCCATGAGTTAAAAAAATGTTTAAAAATTTGTCACTTAAATTACTTTTTCAAAAAAATATTTTTATTTGTAACTTCTATATTTTCACGAATACACGTTTAAAAAAAAGTATTTTTAAAAAATTATTAAAAAATCGATATATTTTAGAAAGCAACCCTAATAATTATGTAGTTTTAATGGATTTCATTACTTACTTAATAAAATGGAATACAATTTAAAAAACAAACAAAGTAAATTCTATTTTTCCTTGCAACGTTTACTAAAAGATTGAACAAAACCATTTTGGTTTACTCTGGAAATTCCTCGTATGCTCATGTAGATTATATACCCCAGGGTCTGTTCACTGATGGGGACCTAACTTTATTTTGAGATACAAAAAAAATAAATTTGAGTCAATTTTGGGAATATCTTTTGGTGAATTCTGAATCCTCTCTTTGAAGGTCGTCGGACGGGTGACGTTAGCTCGAAGGTCATGAGGATATCAGAACCTAGTTTTAACGGTTGGTTGAAAGATGTGTTAAGTATGTCGATGTATTAGGCAGTGATTCCCAGACGTTTCTGACCTCGAAGCCACAGAAAACAGTTTTTGAAACAATGTCGTCATGTATAAAAGAAATATGACTAAAATTGAAAATACAATATTTGCTAAATTAAATTTTTAAAAATATAATCAACAGAACTTCTAGGCTAAAATTAAGTTAAACTGATTATTAAAGTAATTACATATAAATAGATTAAATTTTTTTTAAAAATAAACATACAATGTCTTCTCTTTCATTTTTTGCAGACCCTCGAAAATAAACTCACCACTATTTATTATTATGATTTTAAAAAAAACAACCGATTTTCAGATTAAAAACTAAAAAACGATAAATGTTTCCCCCTCAAATCTCCACTTGAATGGTTTTAAAAGATGAGACAGTAGATAAACATTTTTAAAAAATCTAATTTGATTAGTCACATCCATTTTTTTTCGGTAGATATCAAATAGTTCTATGTATCTACTTTGTTAATAGGTCTCGAGTTGATAGAAACAAATTATTTCCATACTAAATATGATATTTTACTATATGCTATATTTAGGTGAAGAATTCTATTCAATTTTTTATATTAAACAAAGGGCTGAGCTACATAGAATATGTTAAGCGTTGATGAAACGGGAAGTAATCGAATCTGCTGGCCGTAAAAACTTAGCTAATTCAAACATCGAATATGGCGTTCTCCGGCATACCCAACACTCTGTCTGCACGAAGAATGTCATTTATGAATGTTGACGTAAGAGAGGTGTAGCATAGATCATGCGACCTTGAACGCTTCAGTTCCTTTTATTTGAAACACTCAGGCGTGGACTTACGATAACTCTGACTTCAGACCACGTCTGTGTTTTATTTATAGTCAACATTTATTCGACAATGGGGTGGGGGTGGGNGGAGGGGAGGGATTCTTTCATACGGCTGTTACGTTACGTCAGAGGAAATGGAATACCGCTTTGCCAGTGGCGTAGCTAGGAGGGGCAGCGGGGGGACATCTGTCCCCGAGCGCCACGTTAAGGGGCACTAAAATGAGTATTAAAACTAATTATTTAATTTTATTTTGATGCAAACTAATGTATCCAAAATACGTTGAATTTTGGAGCTCCACAAATATCTGCATTACAAAATAGTTGGCAAGCATGATTTTGGCGTCCCCATTGAGCATTCAGGGGGTACCATTCTACTCATAAATAAATGACACATCCACAAGATAGCATTTCTGATGGAGTTTTTTAAAAAATGTAAGTGGTTGAGTGTGAGACTGGGGAAGAAGTAAGAGACAAAGTCTAGTAAATTACTGGCAAGGTTTTTAAAAATAGATAGAGGACAGAAAAGCTGAAGCCGCAAACTGCATTTCTTCAGAATCAAATAACGGCAGTTATCAACTGCCTGCAACGCCAGTCTTAGACGTGGGACGTGGTGGTCGAGAGGTAGCGCTCTCGACTGTCATACCGATGGTCACGAGTTCGAATCCACACGAAGGTGATGATTTGTTCTCGGGGCCTGAGGAGTCCCCGAGTCACCCAACTCCGAATGGGTACCTAACTAGACAATAGTTAGGCGGCTGGGGTAATGCGTGGAACCCCTATAGCCGTGGCCTGTGACCGCTGCATCACTTGCCAACAGATCATCTCTCATGGCCTGTGGACGCAATTATCTTCTGCATAGAAGGAGCGTCTGTATATCTAAGATAAGAAGATAAGATAGAACACGAAAGCGAAAATGTTGAACCATACCGTCAGGACTACAACACTCAAGAATATATGATTCAGACTTCAGACAAATGCTACTGTTAAAGCTGAGGAAATAACCAGAGACGTCGTTGTTGAACAAACAGGTTAAACCTGTATTAAGTTTCTTGTTTCACAAAATGTTTCACTGCGTGGCCATGAGGAACATATGCATAAGGACGAGGATAGAAATGTTAGAATATTTCTCTCTGTGATCAATCTCGTTGCTCAGTATGATCCACTGTTAGAAAAAGACCTACAACATGGCCGAGAAAATCTTATTTATCACCGTAAATACAAATGAATTTATCCAAATACTACATCAAAAGTAAGAAATGATCTGTTAGTGAAATTAGAAAAAAAAAGTACTACGGTATCTTACCTGACTCAACACTCGATACCTGGAACAGCTTTCTAGAGTCTCAGATTTGTGGATGTGGATTTTCATACTAAAAAAGTAACCATTAAAAAAATCATTTTTAATGTTTCATTTTAACAATTCTCAGTAACCTTATGAAAACTAAATGTGTCATTCAAACGCTTGTTAGGAGATAACGAAAATATAATATATATATAATAAAAAATAATTAATTTTGATGGTAATAAGTCATTAACAATGAGCTTATAGTCAGATTTCTATCATGAATAATTTATTTTTTAGTTACCGTTGTGTAAATTGAAATATATACTATATATATAGCCAGCTCATCGTTCAGGTTTCACCAAATAAACTTATGTGTCCAACAAATTAACTCCAACAACCAGAGAGTTCTGTTGTATTACAGATTATAAAAGTTTTTTTTTTTATGGAAAGAAAAATACATGAAAGGTTTTGGTAAAGACAGAACAAAGCTCTAAGAACTTAAGAGATAATTTCCCCACCTCATCAACTTCAAGAACTTAAGAGATCATTTCACCAGCTCACTAAAATGACATTTTCGATGTCTGAGGTAAGATAAACTCCCGATTCCCGACTCTTATTTGAAACAAGCAATTAATTTATAACAAATACATCATTTATACAAGACTGGCGTAGCGATGGTCACGAGTTCGAATCCATGTGAAGGCAAGGAATTGTTCCTGTGGCCTAGGGAGTCCCTGAGTCACCCAGCTCCGAATGGGTACCTAACTAACAATAGTTAGCGGCTGGGTAATGCATGGAACCCTCATAGCCGTGGCCTGTGACCGCTGTATCACTTGCCAACAGATTATCTGTCATGGTCTGTGGACGCAATAATCTTCTGCATAGAAGGAGCGTCTGTATATATATATATTAATGCGCCTAAGCGCGTCCGTCAGAAGCCCCTATACCACGCAACTCTTGATTACTTTTTTAAAATTGAAAATATAGACGTAAAAATCATAATGATTT
>MUZC01004819.1:36366-67326 GCA_002072015.1 Radix auricularia | reverse complement strand
AAAAAAACATTAAGTGGCGTCATGAAGCTTTTATTCTATTAATTTATTTGATGTTACTTTTTTATCTTGATTATAATCTGATTGTGTGAATATGCATGTGTGTGAGTGTGTTTATGTTTATGTGTGTATGTGCGTCTGTGTGTGCGTGTGACTGTGTGTTTGTTTTAGTTGTGAAATAACGATTTATTTCATAGATTGCTAAAAGTGAAATTAAATATTGAAAAGACGTTACCACGTAATCTTTTATGTATAGTTAAAATTATGCACTGGATTATGAAAAATTCCGTTAGTGTTATGAACACAAGTTTCTGCCGATGCGATCTGCATGGGTGCTTGAATAAAAGATAACGGGAAATCATTGAATGTGACTTAAAAACTGTTAATGAGAAGAACAATCTCCAATGATTTTTTCAGAGATGGTTTTTACATTATGCTTGATTTTAGAAGAAATGAGCCCTTGCGCCGGGATTTTAAATAATATTATGGTACGTGTATAAGTGTTTATACACTGTTGTAAGAGTGGGGTTAAAAAGCGGAATTGTATTTTTTTTTAAAGAGGAGCAATTTTGTGAACTATTTGAAGGGTGCATTTCATTTCTAGGGTCATGATTTTATAATATCACAGATCCCTGAGTGGCACTATTTCTCAGCCACTGATAATATCCTTTTGGAAAAGTTTAAACTCTTGATTACTTTTTTAAAATTGAAAATATAGACGTAAAAATCATAATGATTTGTGTGTGTGGGGGGAGGGGAGGGGCTATGTGCGAATGTGTGTGTGATTTGGTTATTTTTATGTCTGCTAATGTTGCGCCTCTAACATGACAACCAGTATTTTAAAAAGTAAATGTACAAACAAAAATAATAATAAATTTCTACGGTGTAGATAGAAAGGGGTACATTTTCAGCTCAAACCTTGCGATTTAAGGTGTTTCTTTAAAACAAATTAACTCATACATACCTTAATTTAGCATTAATATTCACATAATTAATATCTGACCCATAAAATAATCCTATTAATTTGACTAAGGCCATGCTAAGCCTAGAAACAAAGTCCTAACGAATGATGAAACATCCATTTTAAAAAAATTGGGTACGTTTCTCGAACAATGCGGTTGCATGACATACGCTTTAGGTAAAAAATGTTCTTTAAGGTGTAAATATATCAAGTGTAAAGAAATATCACGGGTATTATTACTTATAAGTAGGATATAGCATAAGAAAGTGCGTGTTATGTCGAAAAAAAAAGCACACTGACAACAACTCATTTTGTGCCAAGCTGTTTTGAGTTTATTAGATGAATAATGTACAACGGGAATAAAGATTGATATAAAGTGAATTGTTACTATTAGAAAAATGCGTGGGAATATAGAATGATTGACATAACATTTATAAGGAGATCAATTTCTCATCATTGTCTTAAAAGCAGCATTGTTCTTATGTTTTTATACAAGTTAAAGGAACATGTGCCTTGATATCAAATAAACCATATTTTCCTCTCTCCCCAAGCCACAATATTCACAAATATTATCTGGCTAAGCATATTCTATTCGTATTGAAGTAATATAATGCTTAGACTATAAATGAAATGTGTGTTTTCTAAGAACCAAAGGAATAATGTGGAAAGATATTGTTTTCATGATTTGATTCACGTGAAAAGAAAGTGAGCCTTGCCAGTTAGATTTTTGTAACTGTTAACGACATTTGTTATCCTGGTAGAGTATATAGCATGCGTTATTAATGGGGTTCGAGCATGGTGAAAGAAAGTCATCAATCGATCTGAATGAAAGGATGTGGTGGAGCAAGCCACGGATGATAATAATGATGCTATATTAAAGCAGATATACCAAAATTGATGGGTAATATTTAAATTAATAATATTGTTATTTTTTTCGACACACATAACGTTGTTTTTATTAAAAATGGGTTCGATTTATCACTACCCTACTTTCCAGATGCGTTTACATTCATTTTAAAGTTGAATTTGAGACCCAAAATCAAATAAAGTTATTCCTATTGTGCCTACCCCGTAGCGTAGCACGGGTATTTTGCTCGTCTAAGATATGATAATAATATAGTTTCCAACATTTATACACGGGTATAGTTTCCATCGTTTATACACGAATATAGACTATAGTTGAAATTGATCATAAAGGAAAATGATAAAATATTTCTGATTTTTCATAAAAAAATTATTTAAAAATTAATGAAATTACATTAAAAAAATTTCGTCTTTAACAATAAAATACTTTCCTCGTTTTCAACGACATTTCAATAGCTAGATGTTTACTTACCTAATTTCTTTTCTTTATATTGGTTCATTGCGTCTGCCTTTTTCAAATCAGTCAGTGGCGTATCGAGAGGGGTAAGGGATGCTAATGCCCCGGGTGGCACTTTTTTAAGGGTGGCAAATTCCTAGTTATTAATCAGCTTTTATGAAAAAAGGTTTTGAAATAAAGTGGATCTTTTTATCAAATTAAAATAGAAACAAAATAAGAAACTGTTGTAAGAAATAAAGATACCTTCTTAACATATATTAACGATTATTCTGCCAAAAATTCAAACACAATATTGGATATAAATTATTCTGTTACCTACGCAAATGAACAGAAAAAAAAGAGACTTAAGAAGCATGAGACGATACTGGTCGGCTGCTAGTTTAATTGACTCTGTAAATTTGACAACCTCTCATTTTTTAAAAGCAGAAATTGCTGTACCGTGTCAATTTTTATATTAGCCAAACTTATGCTAAGGGCGGCACTTTGTTTACGGCGGCAAATTTCTTAGCGTAGTTTGCAGAAATAAAAGTTTTAAATTAATTTAAGTAAAAGATATAAACAGCTATGGTAAAATTTAATAATAGAAATGACAGATATGCTAAAATGCGTACACTTTTCTAATGCCCTAATGAATCTAGCTATATTCTTCTGATACTAGCTCTATTGAAATGAATAACCAAGGGCTTTATTAATAAAAGAACATGACACACATGTCCTGGTACTTATAACTGATTCAAGTTTGTCAGCCGCTTATTCTGTAGCGCTATATCCATTAAATTCTAACAACTACTAAAATTTTAAGAAATACATGGATTGAATTGATACAATTTGCAGAGATTTATATCCAATATAAGTGCAGAAAGTTGAAAGATTGTTCAACATATTGACATTAACTTCTCCAAAATAGACACTATTCTGAAACCAAAAGAAAGATGACACGGGTAACGGGAGAAATATATTAACGTAAGTAAATTACTGGGGAAAATATTAACGTACTTATATGGCATATTCTCCTGAAGTATGAATATTTAAATTTTAATGTCTTCTTATTGTTGCATATATAAATTAATGAACAAAGTTTTTTTAAATGGAATAATAATTGACACAAAATAAATTCAAATGTAGCAACTCGTGAAGAAGAGATTACCGTTGCTAAAGTACTTGCAAATTGTACTAATAAAAGAAACGACTATTAAAATAGAACAACAATAAGTTGTAAAAAAAAGGAGCAAGAATTTGTGTTGTTGTATTAGACGTTATTCAATCTTAGGAAAATAGATTTTGGCTTTTCGTGGTCCCAGAAGGGAATGTATTAGAGCAAATATATTCAATGTTCTGGATCTGATGCACCTGCTAACAATGTACAATCAAGTGCCTAAAAAATAAATTCAAAATGATTTTTAATAAAAAATTTTCCCTCAAATTCAAAATGAGACCATAGTAGTTTTTAGGAGATGCGGTTTGTAAGAAAAATCTGTCAGATCCATGAAATCAAATATTATTCCATTGTATGCCTTAGCTCTCAACATTTCACTTGAGTATAAAAAATCCAGTTGTGTGATATGTCAAAGATTGAAAATCAGAAAGAAGACTTTGTAGAATCTTTCATAGATTTCGTTGGAAAAAAAAAGCCCAAGTAATCTTCGTAGGAAATGATTTTATATTAATTTAAAGCTGATGTTATTAAAATAACGGGCTGCAGATTCCCAGCGTGAGTTAAAACTGCTTTATAACTGATTTATAACTGGAAAGTATACATGGGTTTAAGACACAAATCTTAATGTAAAAATCTCGCTAGTTTATTAAATCTTTTTTCTTTTCATGCCATTCCGCCTGAAACGAACTTTCTAACATTGTTATTACAATAGAACGTTGTTTCTCATTTTCCCCATACCATACATACACTTTGGAAAGACATAATTGATGCTACAGGTAAGGCGTTAAAGTAACTTCAAACCACAAATAGTGAATATATCATGGAGCCATTTTGACACATTTTTAAAACTGTAGGAAAAATTTTCATTTAGAGACTCCCAGAAGGCAGCTCAGAACCGTGAAACTTGGCATGAGATAGTTGCGCAGCTCAAAATGGTGCCCCAACGACCCAGCGTCGGGTTAAGGGATAGTTCAGTTCAGGAAAAACTGACCGAAGCAGAAAAAAACTTAAACAGATAAACAGACGCAGAAATTTGGCGAGTCACAAAAGCATTTTTTTTCAGGATATTGAAAAAATGTAATTTATGAAGTCAATCAAGCGCGAAATTATTTACAAACTTATTGTGCAAAAATGTTTGGCAAGAGCTACCCACAGAGAAAGTAACGAACCTTTTAAAGGACGCTCTTACTTTCACTAAATCTTTATGTGGAGACCTTAGGATTCTAGTTGCACCTTCAAGTCTAAGAACGTGAGATAAAATTGTGTCGATTAAAACCAACGTGTAGTCATGTAGTGAGGTTTGATAGTGAATGTTTGCGTACACCATTAGCGTTGTCGTCATAGATTTATAGGATTGTATGGCATGGCATGGCTAACAACATTGATACATTAAAGATTGTTCCACGAAGAAAAGCAGACAACTTTACTTTTATTATTTAAACTTAAATGCTTACATATTTATAACTAAAATTAAACATGAATAATGTCCTTATTATTACTTTCTAAAAATTGTCTTTCCTTTAGAGCATGTTTGTATTTTCTCGGAATAAGGGGGGGGGGCAAACCTGGGTTCTGCCCTGGGCGCCACATACCCACGCTACGCCGCTGAATTCAGTTCATGTTTTCTTGGTTTGGTCTGAAAATAAAGTTTGCTGATGTTTTTTTTTTTTTTAAATCTCAATTTGCAATAGCAAAGCGTGTTTATTTTTTTAAATTTAAAACAGAAAGCACCTTTATTTTCTTACTGAAAAGAAATTTTTATTGCGAACAAAAAAAAAGAAAATGTTTTTCTAAAGATAAAATCAGAAAAAAAAAATTTTATGGGAATTTTGAAGAGCTTATTTTTTTCTGACAAAAAATAAAATGTCAAAAGTCCTCTCATTTCTATCCTTACAATTTAAGCAAACAACAAATAATTTGCCACCATTTGTGACGCGGAGAGAATTTCACAATTGACATCTTACAGCACGATGACATTTGCTGCTGGTAATGTTAAGATGTCATGAAAGTTTGAAAGCTGTAAATCGTTTACTCTCAAAACCATCGACTTAAAGATTTAAAATCACATGACCAGAAAGTGGATAATGCACTTAACGTCTGCTGAGTACCAGCCGTTATAAACTAATCAAACAATTGTCGTGTATGGAGTGATCAGTTGAGAACTGATAACAAGGTAAAGATGTCTTCTAGCAGACGTGACCTTAACTGTGGGGTTTTACAAGGACCGGTGCTAGAGTTTAGAAGGAGCGCCTGTCGTAGATAATATAAGAAGATGATTTGAGTTCTTTAAAGTACACAAGAAAAACCCCTTGTTAATATCGTCTTTGAAGGTATTTACGGAAAAGTCAAAAGAAGAGGAGCCATAATGATTGGAGGATTGATCTAGAGCCCTTCAGAAACAGACGAGAGATGAATCCATTGAGTCTCTAGTGTCAGGAAACACATCTTGTGGGTAGCGAAAAAAGAAAAAAATTAAAATAAAGCGATTGAAATTTAAATTGATTTTCAGCAAGGCCTGAAAGATTAAAGGGAGCTAAGCAAAGTAGGAGAAAGTAAAACGGGAAGTAACCACACGGGGCTTGCGTTTTACTAACTTTGAATTCACAGTAAATATATTTTATTTATTTCTGAAAGAATATATAAACATAATCAACTGTGGTGTTAAGATATTTTTTTAGAATCCATCACATCTGGTTCTAGAGAATTTGATTTTAACTTCATTACGCAATGAATTGTCTTATTCTTCTTCTTTGTTCTTAATATTGAAAATTGAGTTTTGCGTGCCACAAGTTTAGCGCCAATTGGCCCCGTGGTCTCCGACTTCAGCCTGCTGTACCTTCTGGATTGGCTTCCATAGCCTTTGGTCAGCCAAGGACATCTGCAAGACAGCAATTGTTTTTTTGGCAAGTGATACAGCGTTCAATTGCCACGGCTAAGGGTTCCACGCATTACCCCGCCGCTTTTCACCCATTTGGAGCTGGGTGGAACTCGGGGACGCCCATGGATACGAACTCGTGACCATCGGAACGACAGTCGAACGCACACGCAATGAATTGTAACCCAAGACGTTTTGTGTTAGTCGCAAACATTTGAAGGAAACATAATACGTATTAATGCTTATGGCATTCATTACATATCACCAACATATAAAACATGTTATATATATTTAACAGTAAGCTGACGATTAATTAATTGATCATGCGAGTAGTGACATCACCGACGTACCGTCACGACACCATGGTATTCACATACAAAATGGCAACATAAAACTTATGTGACGACGGTTGTGGTTTTATCACGACAATTGTGACAATGAATTTCTCGGAATCTAGAAATCTCTGACATGATGAACAACTATCCAATTAAGCTGCGCGGCTACGTAACTGTGCAGATAACTGATCAGTCTTTAACTTTTCAAACGGAGCAACTGACCTTATAGCAGACCTGCCAAACAGCCAAAAACAAAACAAAATCTTTATAGGCGTGGGGACGTGACTCCGCATGATCACTGGTTTAAGAACGACATGTTAAAAAAATATAAAGTGTTAAGGATCCTCCATTGTCTTTTAAGGGTCAACAGAAGACCAGAGAATTCGAGAAAAAAAAACATTACTGAAAATGTCTAGATTACTGTACAACAGAATACCGATGGTTTTAACATATGATCAGAGGCATCTTATTGCACAGTTTTACTGCATCTCCCTAGTGTTTTTTTTTCTTGCGCTCTTCAAACAGATCTTTGATCAAACTGAAGTTAGCATTTTTTTCAATTGATTTTTAACACCAAGCAATTTTCAGTTAGAAAGTTTGTCAGCTGTAATTCTTGACCTTCTTTCCTTGTATAATTTTTTGAAAAATTACTTGGATTTTGGCATTGAAAATATAAGTAATGGCTAGCTATTTATTTCCTGCATTGAGAATTGTTGTAAATTCAACTTTAAATCACTGAATGGAAACTTAATTAATTAATGCTCATTCCTATCACAAAGTAATTCAAATATCATTAACAGATGTCTTGTAATTATTACCAACATTTACTCCACTAATTTTAGCAGCAGTTGTAATTTTTTTTTAAAGTTAAACTATGTTTATTGATATCATTGAAACCCACACTTTCAATAGATACTTGGGTTTTGCTGAGGTTGTACATGTTTCGCTGTAGGAAGATTGTCAAAAAGATGTATTTTGTTGATTTCTTATTTTTATAACGGTAAAAATTTTAATGATTGAAAATTCGGAATTTGAATGATCTTGCAGGAATGGTTAAATCATGGGTAAAAAAATGTGTATGATTCAGACAAAACGCAAATGGTTGGTAGGCCTGTTATTGGAACATATATTGCTGTCTAAATGGTTGGCAGGCCTGTTATTGGATCATTCTTTGTTGTCTAAATCCGTAAGATTTCGTTAAAATTGTAGCTATGAAATGCAGCATATTTAAATTTAATCTTTAATTTCATTTACACTATTTTTATCACTATTATTAGTTTTATGAATTTAATTCTTTAATATTTAAAGGTAATGGGCCGGTATTGTAGCTACGATCTATGCCTATGGTTTAAAGTATGCAATATGACTTTGGATAAACTAAGCTCTTGTAGTTTTGTGCATTATCTAACCGTGTGAATTTTTATTTTCTAAACTAGAGTATCTATAGAATAGTCCCGTTGTTCAAAGTTTTATAACATGATAAAATATCTAGATCTATATTTTAAATTTGAAAGCAATAACTATTAATTAAATAAAGCCTTAGCGTTTTGAAATTTACCCTAAAAAAAAATCGCGGATGTTTATTTCAGTTTCCATGGAAACAAAAAAAAATTAATAAATTAGTGCAATTTATAGCTATTGCTACACTCTATAAGAATATTTATTTAAAATCACGCAGAACGCTATAAACAAATTTTAGAATTTAACCAAATGTATAAAAAAAAAAAAAACTAGAAATAATTAAAAATGTAATTTGTTGCCAAATTTTGACCCACACCTCCACTTAATATAGAATCTGTTTTAATGATTCTTAATCAGCCCACTAAAGATACAATAAAAAAAACAAAGAATAACGGACTATGAGTATATGACAAAGAGAGTCCAAAATATTTTATGTTCACTGAGATATTAATATGCACCCAACCCCAGGAAACACCCACAACGGAAGTCTTGAGAGTATCGTTAATATCTGTACAATGTGATACTTATAAATATAAAAAAATAATTTTTGCCATTTAATATGTTCCGTGTATACAAAATTTTAATTCAAAGTAAATATTTTTTTCTACTTATTTATAGAAACTGGAAAATTGCCTTCCGAATTTAGCGGATAAAAACTTGTCATCTTGGTTGAATTGTTAACTGGGGCCCTTTGATATCAGGTTAACTGGTGCCCTCTGGTAACAGGCTCACTGATGCCCCTCGGTGACGATGGAACAAGTGCCCTGTCATGGTGTAATGTAATCAAGCTGATCACACTCCCACCCCATCCCCGCACCTCACCAGCTTAATCTGATTGGCGGAGTTTCATCTCAAAGAATCGTCCGGAAGTCCCTGATAGCTTACGTGACGATCCACCAAACATCACCATGGAGATCACCTCCACGACCCACTCCACAGTCAAACCCACAGTGGCAATTGACCTTGACGCCGACATCGTCAGTAACTTTGTGTACGTCATGACCCGATTCGTGCTGCCCACTGTCTGCGCGGTAGGCTTGGCGGGAAACATCATCAGCATGTACGTGCTTCTGTCGGCGGGACTCAGGAAGTCCTCCAGCATTTTCCTGTTCGCGCTGACGTTCGCTGAAGCCTGCAGTCTGCTGTTTGAATTGGACGTCTCGAAAATAATCTTCTTATACGGCACCAGCATCGGACTGCCTGGCTGGGAATTCTCCCCGGAGGTTGCCTACGGCCTCTACATCATGAACCAAGTCATGCAGTTCTTTTCAAACCTGGGCGGTTTCCCGCTGACTACACTACCCGTGGTTATCATGGTTGAGAGATGCCTGGCGGTTTTCTGGCCGATGAAGTTTAACCGCCTCGTCACGGCAAGGCGGGCATGGATTGTCGTTCTTTGTGTGTACTTGTTCTGGCTTCCGTGGATTATAAACGGTCATTTCTGGTACACCTACGTCTACATCCGGTTCAGAGGCGCCAGATTTGGCTTCCTGTTTAGATCGACTTACTACAGCAAGAACTTGAACATACTCGACTTCTGCAACGACTACTTTTTCTCCTCGCTGGCCTCATGGGTTTCGGTCATTTTGGTCATCGTTGGGGCAGTGCTCCTCGGAATAAAGATCAAAATCGCCCACAGAAAGCGTATGGGGCTTTTGTCGTCCTTTTCGGCTGAGAACAGACCCTTGACCAGAACGACTCGGACGCTGGTCAGCGTGTCTGTTATATTTGCGGTGCTATACGGGTTTGGGTATTTAACACTACTGGTCAAGCTCGCAGGCACCAGCGACCGTTTGAATGAAATACTGACACAAGCTCGGTACCTGGCGACGTACGTCAACAGTTCCGCCAATTTCTGTGTTTACTTTGTTATGAACGGAAAGTTTCGAAGACAACTCAAGCTTGTCATTACCTCCCTTCGCTGTGGCTACGCGAGAAGTTAAACAAAGTTTATGTTTGCTTCAATGATCGCCAGAACAATTAAAAAAAAAAAAAATTCCAAAACTTATATTCATTAAAATTTATCAGAAATTAGAATGAAAATAAAAACCTGAAAAAAAAGTAAATTAAAAGAATTGATTCTAAATCTGTATATATTTTTTTTTAAATCATAACCCCGAACTTAAAACACTTTCACTTTCTAAAACCCTTTTCGTGGCTTCTTCTTAAATAGAGTGTAACGTATCAAGGCATGCTTTCCCGTGCTCACTCGAAGTTGTTGGGGCGTATCTAGCGGCGTAGCGTGGGTATGTGCCACCCAGGGCATATCCGAAACTTTGCCGCCCCTGCCCAACCCCCCCCCNCCCCCCCCCCCCCCCGCAAAAAACACCTTAAAAACCATATGTTTTTGCTATTAAAAATACTTTTTATTATAAAATATTAGATAATATTAATAAGAATTATAAAAATTATTATGTTAGAAATACACTGAAAAGCTTTCATTTCTGAACAAAATTGAAGTTTTCTAATTTTCCTCATGGCACTACCTTTTATATATCATTTTTGTCAACAAAGCCATGTTCAATCGCGAAAATAGATATTGTTTACTAAGATTAGTAGATCTTGGTGTATTCATCATTGATAGTAATTCATTTTTTATCAACTTATTTTTTTCGAGAAGCTACTTTAACACCTTGCATTAGTTAAGACTATGGTAAGCAATATAAAATATTATATTGGATAGGCTAATTATCTTAATAAACTGAAATAGGTCAACTGGTTTTCGATTCATGAATTTTTTTCTTACTCGTTAAGTCAAATATTCTTTGCTTTACGATATTTTGTGAGATATTTGGAAAACTCTTATTTTAAGGCAAAATATCAAAATCCATTAGATTAGTTGGTGTAGGTCAGTGATGACACCCCGTAGTACGGCGGTCCAAACCATTGAAACTCGTAAGCTTTACCTGGGTGGCACCGAAGTGATAGCGAGTCAAAGTAGGGAAAATTCCACCCCTCCCTTGGAAGGTCAATTTAGTCGGAGGCATTTTTGACCCAGTGTCCTGGACACCCAGATGGCCACTTCTAGAAGCGACAGCCCCAGGGGGTGGGGGGGGGCTTCTCAGCTTTTTCGTCCCTTAGGGGGTCAGAGAGCTGAGGGTGTTTTCTAGGACGCCCCATGAAGGGCGAGGGCTCGGGACTGCTGACTTTCTTCTACTTGTAGGATTTCAGTTGGTATGAAAAAATCAGATCCAAATATTACTAATAAAACTTCTCGTGAAATTCTGCAGTAATCTCAAACTATAAAGAATACAACTTTCCTCACAACCGTTTTTCTACATACATGAATACATATTCGCTTCAATCTCCAAAATATTTATTACATTAAAAAGAAATATTTTTTATTGAAAATTTCGATTAAAAGGATGAGGTCTTCACATTTAGCAATCCTCAAATCATCCTTCAAGTACTCTATTAGTTTCTTTCTTAGTAGCCTCTACAAAACACATTGTTAAAGCATTGTTAAAATATTGGACATTGTAAATAATTTTGGTCATCATCGACTTCTTAATGTACAAAGTTCACAGGCCACGGGTTCAGCGCTATTCTCAACCGCCTTAACTATTGTTCGGAGCTGGTTGCACTTATGGATACCTTTGGCCCCGGGAAAGACTCCCTGCCGCATCCGTTGACCAATGACATGAGCTATCAGTTGACCAATGACATGAGCCATCGGTTGACCAATGCCATGAGCCATCAGTTGACCAATGACATGAGCCATCAGTTGACCAATGCCATGAGCCATCAGTTGACCAATGCCATGAGCCATCAGTTGACCAATGCCATGAGCCATCAATTGACCAATGACATGAGCCATCAGTTGACCAATGCCATGAGCCATCAGTTGACCAATGCCATGAGCCATCAGTTGACCAATGACATGAGCCATCAGTTGACCCTCCAACAACCCATTCAACACCTGAGCTCCACTGAACACAAGTCATTAAAGACATTTTCTCAAGCTTGGACTGACATCATCAGGGCAAGAAATATTAGGAGTCGTTGATCACTTGGACGATGAAGTGATTGATCTGTTTCCCCCTGGGACTGGTTTGAATGTCCTTCTCTGGATGTGACATTTTTGCTGATAAAAGTTAGTCAAGTTCATGTCTCAGTTTCTTGACAACTTTTGCTATCTAGAAATAAAAACATTTGTTCATGAATTGAAGCAATCTATGGAATACATCTAACGTTTCCTTTTCTAGACAGATTTATTACTCGGAAGAATTTCATTCAGGTATTTTATATTTACTAATGTTTTAATATTGTTATTCTTGATTATAAGATTTGAATACATCATTAGAACGTTTGAATACATCATTAGAAGATTTGAATACATCATTAGAAGATTTGAATACATCATTAGAAGGTTTGAATACATCATTAGAAGATTTGAATACATCATTAAGAGGTTTGAATACATCATTAGAAGATTTGAATACATCATTAGAAGATTTGAATACTTTATTAGAAGATTTGAATACAGCATTAGAAGATTTAAAATACATCATTATAAGAATACATGGATAATTCTGCAGTTGCACATTTAGATGAGAATTGATGGGTTGCAGTGACTGGTTCATCTATCTGATTTTCGTGCAAATGTAATAAATCTCACAGTTAGGCAACCCAAAACAACCAAAAACATTTGTTTTTGAGGGGGTGGTTAAAAGAGCTAACATAATCTCCATCAGTGTTGCGGAGTCTAAGTGCCAGATTTTCCCAGGCAGGAATGAAATAAATTCCCAAATTGGGCTAAAAATTCCCACATGCATTAAAACTTGGGGAAAACCCTGAAAAGTGGCAACTCCAATTAAATGCTTTCGCATTCATTTTAATGAATTTGGACTTCCAAATTAAAAAAAAAAATATATTAATGCATTTATAAGGCAATTTTTAATAGAGCACTTTCAGTTTTTATTTAATCGAGATCTATATATTTTTATGTAACAACTTGGCTACAAAGCCAAAATATTGATAATAGGTTTTAAATTTTAACCTTATGAAGTTTTAAAAAGTTATTTGGATACACTTGTAATTTAAATTTGTCTGTGATTGATAAAAGAAGTTTTTGTTTTTTTTTAAACGAATGCTTTGAAATTTATTAATAATAAATCAATCATACATGGTCACATAGATTGTTATATATTTACATAGTATTGATGATTTGGTCCTTTATATGTAAAAAAAACATTTTATGATGAATCGGGCTCAGGCTAATTAATTAGATTATTTAACAGTAGAATATAATACATTTACACAATCTGACTGTAAATTGTCTACAGTTTACTGTCAGTGACAATGTTGGGAAAAACCTAGCCAAAACGTCAGGAAAAAACCTAGATCTAAAATAAAAAACCTAGACACGCTAAAAATAAACGAATATGACGTCAAAGAGCCTCCCACCAACACACAAAAAAGTATTTCTTATTTGAAAATGAGCCTTTTTCAAATTATTTTATTTTCATTCAAGAATGTGTATCTAATTTTTTTTTAAATTTGTCAATCTAAAAAATTCCTATATTTTAGGCAAAATCCTTATAAATTCCTAAATTCCCATTTTTAAAAATTCGGCTGAAAAATTCCCACGATTCGTGAAATTTCCCTCGACTTTGCAACACTGATCTCCATCCATTCACCTTTCTAAAGATATGTAGTTATAGGGGTTTTGTAACAATATTTGTATGAATTTTTTAATATTCTGATAGCACCCAAAAAGATTTTTTTAAAAAGCCTCCACATAATAGAACAATTCTATACTTAGTTCATGGGATAATTAAAAGATGACAAAGGTTAACATTTATATAAGATATTAACTAGAAGATGACAAAGGTTAACATTTATATGAGATATTAACTAGTAGATGACAAAGGTTAACATTTTTATGAGATATTAACTAGTAGGTGACAAAGGTTAACATTTAACTTGCTACCAATATCTTTCTCTGTTGTCACTTAGAAATGGTGTGAGATCTGAGGTTCAAGCAGTTGTTATCACTTCTGTGATTATATTGAAACAAATCACTTCACTAACATCACAAACATGTACATATTTCTGACAGATTAAAGACAACAATTCACATGTACATGCACACATTTCTGACAGGTTAAAGACAACAATTCACATGTACATGCTTACATTTCTGACAGGTTAAAGACAACAATTCACATGTACATGCACACATTTCTGACCGGTTAAAGACAACAATTCACATGTACATGCACACATTTCTGACAGGTTAAAGACAACAATTCACATGTACATGCACACATTGTACATGCACACATTTCTGACAGGTTAAAGACAACAATTCACATGTACATGCACACATTTCTGACAGGTTAAAGACAACAATTCACGTGTAGAACATCTGTAAACAAATTTTGCATTTTTTTCTCTTATAAAACAGAGAAAATTGGAGAATTTTCCAATAATTGTAACTCTTATGTCAATGATTCTCTTTCACTAAAGGTATTTTTGATATTGATAATTTTTCATTGCTAACAGCAACTTCTGACAGACCAAAGTATCATCTAATGTACATTGATATATAAATTGAAATATCTCATAGACATTGCTGTATCTAAAATGGGTTGCTATATCTGATAAACATTTCACCATTTAATATACATTGCTATATCTGATAAACATTTCACCATTTAATATACATTGCTATATCTGATAAAACATTTCACCATTTAATATACATTGCTATATCTGATAAAACATTTCACCATTTAATATACATTGCTATATCTGATAAACATTTCACCATTTAATATACATTGCTATATCTGATAAAACATTGTTTTAAAATATTTGAAATGTTAAAAACCAAGAATTAACTGTTGTAGAGGTATTACAGAACCATTCAGTCTTTTTCCTTTGCTTCCCTCACACACGGTGGTCGGACACTTCGACGCCGGACGATTCGACCCCGGATGGTTCGACCCTGCCAGTTCGACGCCAGGACGTTTCGACGCCAGGTCGTTTCGACCCCGGTCGGTTCGACCCCGGACGGTTCGACCCCGGACGATTCGACCCCGGTCGATTCGACGACCCCGGACAGTTCGACCCCAGGACGTTTCGAAACTAGGGTGTTTCGACCCCGGACGATTCGACCCCTTTCTCTTTAAGGCGTGAAATGTTTTGGTTATTAAAAATTCATTTTTAATTCTTTTTTAATTAAAAATAAATAGTTGAAGTTTAACATTATCTCTTTAAAAATAAAAACAGTAGGAAATAGTTATGTTTAACGGTTTTTTAAAATGATAGTATGATTGAACAAATAATATAGTTTTATATTAATATGTCTTAAAAATTAAAAATAGAATGATATGTTATTTTTAATAATTAAAAATAGTACAATGTATAAAATAAAATAGTCTAATTTATATTAATAGCTCTTAAAAATTAAAAATATAATGAGATATTTTTAATAATTAATTTAAAATAGTACAATATATAAAAGTCTAATATATATTAAAACAGTAGGGTGTTTCAACCCCGGACGATTCGATCCTTTCCTTTTTAAGGCGTGAAATTAAAAAAAAATTCTTTGATTTTATTTAATTTTTGCATTTTAAAAAATATTTTTGGTTTAAAAATAATTAGTTTAATAATATTATCTCTTTAAAAATAAAACGCAGTCTGAAAAAGTTATTCTGAACGTTAAATTTACGACATTTTGGAAAAGCAATATATAAACTGATTACCAGTCAACATTCAAAGCGAAATCATGATTGTGATCAATACGCTATCGGTCTGAGGTAAAAAGTCCGATTCCACCACTACCCCGATCCGATGTAATTGGACAATAAAAAAAGGCAATGTGGTCAATCACCTACAGTATCTCTGCCCATACTCCCTTTATTTACCTTCTCAATAACCCTCGCCAGCACATCAAGTTCTGTGGTCGTCGCTTAGTCTCGTCTTCGAAACTAGTCATTCATTATATAACCACCGGACAGTTCCAAATCCAGACGTTTCGCCTAGGGTGCTGTCAATATTGTTGTAAAAGCTGCCCTGGTACCCTTTCAAACGCCGCATTATTTTTGCCATCATGACCGCTTTATAATACAAACTAGCCACCACCCATGCACCTCATTTTACAACGGCATGCTTCCAGTAAAACGATGGTAAACTGAACATCCAAATAGACGGTAAATATCAATACGTAACGTTCAGTCAGGTCATAAGGGCCCAGAAGCTTGAATGCTTTTGTCTGCTATGCGGCATATTAAATATTCAAATTTATTTACGTTAGATAACTTTGTATGTCTTATTAAAATCAGTTTTTCTGCCAGGCAAGTCTATAGGTGTTAACGTACACAAGAAACAGAAGTAAACGCAAAGGTCATGGGTTTGTAATGGTTTTAATGTCCTGGATATTCGCCATTCAACATGACGTCACCCTGTATAAGGGAAATAAATCATTTATTTTCATAACTGTGAAAACCTTTAAAAGACTGAAAAATATATGTATATATTAGGTCTGCGGAAATTATCGATTAATTTCTCGATTAATCGGTAAAAATTTATCGATTAAATTTATTTTAATCGATAAAATACCGATTAAATTGCAGAAGTTGTTTTAAATAATTTTTCCGATTTATTAATAAATTATTCATAAATTATTCATAATTAGCAATAGCTTTTTTAACGTTCAAACTTCTTTATTTAAGAAAAAAAGATTTTGTAAGTATAAACTTTAAATAAGCTCTTATATTTAAATTTAAAAATGTTAATTGCCTGTTTTTGTTACTTCCCTTGAAATTCTCAGTTTAATGACATCATACATTTTATTTTTTGCTTCCTCAAAATTATCGATTAATTATTCGGTAATTTTTCAAAAGTTAACGATTAAATTTAAATTAATTGATAACAGCCCTAGTATATATATAATATAAATATATTACACATTTAAAGAACCAAAAGTAAGTATGTTTGGGATAGGAGTGTAGGGAGGAGTGACCTTTAAGTTATAGTTATACCTAGTTTTTTGGCGAGCGTTATGTGAAAATTAATACTGAAAGTGGGGGCTTAGAGAATGTAGTGACCTTTACAAAGAACCCTCTGACCACAAGTCATTTTTATTGTCCGATTACATCGTGACTTTGATTGGGGTGGAGAGATCAAGAGAAGTCTACCGAGACCAGGGACTGTAAGTTGGCCGGCACATAATGGTATGTTGCGAAGACAAGACTAAGTGACGACCACAGGACATTGTGTGCTGGCGAGAGTTATGGGAAAGGTAAATATAGGGAGTGTTGGGGATTAGAATGTACGTACCTTTTTCTGACCACATGGCCCTTTTATTGTCCGATTACATAGGATGGGGTAGGGGTGGAGTTGGAAAGGCTTGGAAGAACTTTTCTACCATCGCATTTAGGGGTATTATAAAAGAGGAACATTAGTTGCTCAACATTAGTTCCTCATCATGGCTTGCAATCCTTCTTCAGCTGTCAACATCCAACAATGTGGAAGTTTATGGATAATAACATCTCATTCTATTTTTAATTTTTAAGAGATATTAATATAAAACTATATTATTTGTTCAATCATACTATCATTAAATAAACGTTAAAAATAACTATTTCATGCTGATTTTATTTTTAAAGAGATAATAATAAACTTAAAACTAATTATTTTTTAATTTAAAAAAGGATTAAAATTTGATTTTTAAAAACCCAAACATTTCACGCCTTGAAAAGAAAGGGGTCGAATCGTCCGGGGTCGAACCGTCCGGGGTCGAACCGACCAGGGTCGAAACGACCTGGCATCGAAACGTCCTGGCGTCGAACTGGCAGGGTCGAACCGTCCGGGGTCGAATCGTCCGGCGTCGAAGTGTCCGTAATTCCTCACACACACCTATTGATGACTCCACATCCAGTATAGATTTTATTCACTAACACAAACAATTCATAACAACAGTTCCGCATGAACTTTCGCAGCTTTAACTGCTAACCTTATAAGTATTTAACATGGTCAAGTGATCAGAGTGTTGCTGGGCAAATTCTTTCTTCTTCTTTGAGGCCTCTTTCTTTTTGTCAAATGGACAATACTGTCATAGGGAAAAGACTTCTTATAGCATATCAGAATTTTATTTTGTTTATTTCTAATTTGTAAAGATTTTATTTAAGAAATTTTCTTTTTTAAATGAAATTTATTTTCATAGATTACAGTATATATCATAATTAAAGTATATACTTATGTATAGTCCAGACATTTTTAAAAATAAAATTCATTCTAAAAGGCATTTGATGTACCCATGGGTCAGTGCTAGTTTAGATATCATTTTGTGCACTGAATGCAGGGAAATGTCTAGTGACCAGTAGTGCTAGCGTAATTTCCTCTAAGTTGACCCAGACACTGAGTACATGGATGCACACAGACAACTGCATGATGCTAAAATTGTTAATAGGTTGACCTCTAACCCCTCATAATATTAGGATTAGGACTTTTCAATCTGAGGTGGTGAACCATAATTTCAATTAGTTCATTTTAGCTTATGCCTGGAGTTCAATTTTTCTGTGCTTAGTCTTATAAGGTGTTATATGAATATGGTAAGGTCTTTAATGGTAAATATGCAGGGCAGAGTATGAGACCTAATATGGGAGTGACAGTGACATCAAAGATGCAGGGCAGCGTACGAGAGCTAATACGGGAGTGATGCAGGGCAGCGTACGAGAGCTAATACGGGAGTGATGCAGGGCAGCGTACGAGAGCTAATACGGGAGTGACAGTGACAGCGTCTCTTTAAAAATTTGGTGTTTTAAAACAATTTTTTTTTAAATTTAAAAATCACATGGAAACAATTTTAGTCAAATTCAGCTAATGAAGTAATGAATGACTTTTTAAAAAAAATTAACTGAGTACCAGAGTTAACATAGTGTGGCGATGAAGTTAAAATATCCCTTTGATGTAAACAGCAGAAAACACTGTTAATATTACTCTGATAAGAGTTGTTTGATAGACGGAGAGATACCTTGTTACTACTAATGGACAGTTAACCGGCCCTCACATTCAGGAGTGGTCTTATAACTGACAGCTTTCCTGCTAAGTACCTGCACATCTAAAGCGTTTGAATTAAAACATTGATCAAACCTGATATTTTTGAAAATTAAGTAAGGGCAGTAACTGTGTTAGATTGTTCCAGGATCCTTACGGAGGTCAAATCTCACAAAATTATAAAAACCACAGAATTTCAAAGCCCAAATTTTTACACATCACTAATTTACTGTTCATATCATATTTCATACTTGTTGGTCAAAAAGCTCCCCTTGGCATCAAAACACAAGATGGACTTATAGACGAGTAGATACGGTATTTAAATGAGATACCTTACAGAGTAGGCTTAAAACTGTAAGAGTTGTTATTTGTATGGTAGCACGGATTGACGCGATGCATCAATTCAGCCATGTTATTTCATTATGAAAGTTCTCTTAACATCCTACCAATATAGCAAGTTGTTTTAACCCTTTACTGGGCAAAGTTTTACAGATTTTCATCCTCCAAACGGGCAAGATTAAAAAAATGTCATTGGTCAACTGATGGCTCATGTCATTGGTCAACTGATGGCTCATGTCATTGGTCAACTGATGGCTCATGTCATTGGTCAACTGATGGCTCATGTCATTGACTGGTCAAAAGAAAGCTGGATGAATTGTTAATTTAACAATGTACTAATGCTTATTAAACCGCTGTGTTTATTTTTAAAAAAATTTTAAAAACTAAATTCCATTTTTTTTTAAATATATTTTTTTTTTTAATTGGACATTTTTTTTTAAAAAGTATTGGTACAGCTCATATATAAAATGTCAACTTTGACATTCATTCATGGGTGGTCAAAATTCCCTTTCATTTATTTGTACAGTTTGAAATTTGATGATCTTGTTAAGAGTTGTAAAAATAAATGTATACAAACTATCAATGGATGACATCCCAATTGTTTGACATCTAAATGGATGACCTCTTTTTTGTGAAATATTTTTGAGTGACAACTGAGTGTGATGATGTATTAACAAATAATACCTGAGTGTATGACATTTAAAATAGGGCATCATAAAATTGTGTATCACAGAACTCCCACTGATGCATCAAGTAATCAATTAAACATACCTACCCACAATGCCTGACATTTCTATTTCTATCCATGATGCCTGGTATTCCTACCCTGATATTTTATTAACATTTTACGTATTTTATTTTATTTTTAAGTGACAACATTTTATATTCTTTGAGCAAATGTTAATCATGTATATAACTGATTTTATTAATTGATTTTATTTTTTAGTTTGATGTTGAATGTCAAATTTCAGAGGAGTCTCATTTTATGAATACATTTTGTTAATAAATTTGACTCTTATGCTGGGAAAACTGTTTTTAATTCATTGTGTATGTGTCAGAGGCACAGTTGCTATTTCTGATGTTTACTCACATAGTATTTATATAACAATTTAGACAGGTCTGCCTCAGATTAAATTACCTAATAGTTCTGTCAAATGGTCAGCTGCTGAAATGATCAATGACAAAGACAACCAATTAATTGGGTTGATGAGTGGGTTGTGTTGACAGGTTGAGGAAATGCGAGCGCGGGGACAAGCTGTCTTACTCGACTTTGAATGTAATACTTCTGTCTTGCCTGCTTGGTGATTTTAACTAAGGCTACCTGACTTTGAATGTGCTACTTTTATCAGTCCTATGATTTTAACTGGCTGGGTAGTGAAGGCAATAGTGCGCTCGCCTCACAAGCTGAGGGGCAAGGAATCGAGCCCATGAAAAGCCACTATAAAAAATTTTGAGAAATGACTAAAGCTAATAAAGTCCTCCGCTGACCTGGAGAGGGATGGGCGCTGCCAGTGTCCATCAAGCCTGAGAATGTTCTAATGGAAACATTAGAATCTCCTCCGACCTCGAAAAAAAAGAGGTAATGGCACTAAAAAAATGAATTTAACTTTGGCTACCTGACTTTTGGAAACCAGCTGATGTGACTTTGACTTGAGCGCTTATGTTATGACTTTTAAACCTTGGTGCCTTCTGACATCGGGATGTTGTCAACTGTTGTCATGTTAACATCATGTCAGAATGACTTTGCTGTGAGCAGCTCTTTTATTATGCTGAAGCGTCTTTGATTTGAAAGAGTCTTCTATATTCTATTGTGTTGGAAATACTGGCCAGGGCAGCGGCGTAGATAGGAATTTGTATGGGTTTTGGGGCCCGGGGGCTTAACCTCTAAGGCGGTAGAGGTATGTTTAACCAAGGGGTCTGTAAATGGGTAAATTATCTCATTTGGGGTAAAAAGGGAACTATTGGGGGTAAATTGAATTATTGTGGGCATAGAAAATTCGCTAGAATCCGCTACTTTTGGGTTAACAGTAATATTAACATAAACTTTTAAAATTGGGAAGCCTTGTAAAACGTCATAAAATAAATTGTAAGAAAATCAAACATTTAAGTGGAACTTGCATTTAAAGTTCCCCGTTGAGAAGTGACGTTCAGTTCTTAAAAAAAATAACAACCTCCTACCCCTCGTCACACATCGTCACAAAAGTGTGACCCCATCCCCCCTAGGTGAGTGACGTCATTTATGGACTGCCGCTTAACATCGCATGTAAATCTGTGCCAGGCCAACTTCAACAAAAGTATGACCTTGACCGTCAAGTTACATTTTGTCCCTAATTTGAAGTCATCCATTAAATGTCTCATTTTTTTCCTTTAGGATTTAACACTATGAGGGGTAGGACTGCAATCAGGATTTAACACTATGAGGGGTAGGACTGCAATCAGGATTTAACACTATGAGGGGTAGGACTGCAATCAGGATTTAACACTACACAATCAACTGCAAGAAATCAAGGAACTTACATTTTCACCAGAGAAACACGAGACACCGCTGAAAGCTTTATCGTTTGTCTCGTTGCTTGGCTAATTAAGACCATATGCTACGAAGGTTACAGTTACAGTACTGAGAAAGAAACCTGTGTAAAATAATTTGATCAAATTTAGTCGTTTCTTTTTCTTCTTCTTTTTTCAACGCCCACAATGATTCAGCATTACCCCCAAGAGTTCCCCTTTCACCCCAAATAGATAATTTACCGCTGCTCACTGACCCTTCCGTGAGACCGCCTGATAGCGGTAGCAATGTATTTTCCATTAGTTATTGAAAAGAAAATTGAATAAAAACAAAACCAAAAAAAGAATAACAAATAAAATTTAAAAATCTCGTGAGCTTCTGAGTGAAAAGTTATGATAATTTTGGATATTTTAATGTAGTATTTTTAGTCTTCAACTAGCAAAAATTTTATTTTGCGACGTACAAGATGACAGCCTACATTCCTGTACAAATGGGGGCGCGTACAGTACTCGTATTACTCCTCTTCCAGCGCATACCTAATAATTTTTAGGGAAAAAAAGAGATTTTGTAACAATGTGGTATTTTTAGATCAAATGACTTGACGTGCATATACTGAGAAGGAAAACTGTCACTATATAAGATCAAAATCAATTTGAGGAATCGTTATGCATCTATATATTCTATGTCTATCAAGAATGCAATGATCCTTGTAATATCAATGGTCATACTCGCGAGCTTGAAGGTTAATCAAATCAAAGGGTTTTTTACATTACAGCGGCATTGTTCGATAGCTGTTTCGCTATTTCTTGGCAACTAAAAAAAGATTCAAAAATATTTTTTTAAAATAAAATAAGCCGAATTCATACTTAATCTTATAGGGTTTTAGGCTTAGGCCATGTAGGGGCTCATTTCGCTATCACATAAGCTTAGGGGAAAAACACGTCAAAACGAGAAAAGAATGCACCGGTATTTGGTGAAATAGAAAAATTCCTGCAGGTCGTCAAATACGAAAACGTTTGAGAAGCACTGGCTTACAATTTATATTAGGAAGTTTTACATAGCTTCACGCTTGTTACGATACTACAACGGAGACCTAATTTTAAAAAATACTTAAATGACAAAAAAAATTTGAAACATACTTATTTAGAAATGGAAAAAANGGGTGTCAAAGTTTTGTGTCGTATTTTTAAGGGGGGGGGGTCTAGCTTTTTGTGATGAAGCGTGACGAAGGGGGGAGGGGGTGCAAAATCGTCAAAATTTGCGTGATGTCATAATTTAACTACTGAAAAAGATTGTTGGCGTACTTATAAGGTTTATTCTACCAAAGCATTATCATTTTTATTTTAAGGTCTTTTCATTTGGAGCATTAATAAAAATAATTTTTAAAATTGTTTAATGATATTAAAACTTTGCACGCATATATCCCAATGTAGCCACGCATGAACTAGTGCTCAGCATTTCTAAAGTTCTTTTTTTTAATTGGAAAGGATCGGAAATCGGATAAAAATTAATTGACAATGAACAACAGTTCAAACTAGCAGGACATTGTTAGAAATTTTAACATTAAATCCTAGTCATTTTTTTTTCTCGGTGACAGTATTATGCTGTAAGCAAATAAAGGCAATATTCCGGAACCAATGCATTAGCTTGCCAAGTACGATCAAGCCCCCCCCCCCCAGAGCATCGTGTGAGAAAAAAAGTTTTTTAAAAAGTGTTATCTAAAATTTAAACTGAGCTCATAGCAATTATTTAGATATAAATCGCGAAAATCATCACTTTTGTGTGTGAATCTGTGTGCTTGTGGGTGGGTTGTGCGTGTTTACGTGCGTACCATTTGAAGTTTGTACTTATCAACATTTGTTGCGCGGTAGCTCAAAACTGCACAGCGGCGTCTGTCAGTAGAATCTCGGCTCTTGGTGTCAACCTCCTCACTAAGCCACGAATAAGTTGTGTGTGTGTATGTGTTAGTGTGTGCACGTGTGTGAGGGTGCATGTGTTTATGAGTGTGTGTGTGTAATGATAATAAAAACAAAAAATATTAATTGAAGGGTTAAAATTGTTAACATTATTAAGTTACACTTCTTTTTGTATTTATAATTTGTATATTCAATTTACTTTATTAAAAAGTTCTTTTTCGGCTCTTTAAAGTTGCAAACTTAGAAATCGCTGTCAAATTCTAACTGTTTCCAAAATTTTATGCTGGCCTTAATTTTTAAGTTTCTTTTCATTTGGATGTCCTAGCAAGTGACAGAAGATAGTGTTCAGAAACTAGCCTATATGGTCTTATTCAATATTAAATCATAAAGTATAATTTTAAGTCCTGAGCTTAATGGTTTTCTAAAGCTGAATTCTGTATGGGAAAGAGGAGGATCTGCGTTTTTTTTAAAGCATAATTCATAATACCTGACTGGGTAAATTTGTAGTGCCTTCTGGGTAAGTCCTGGTTACACAACCATTGTTGAATTATTTTAATTTAATTGTTTTTAAAAAATAACAATGTTATTATTGTGCCCTGTTGTAAAATATAGAAATGAATTTATTTTATGTTAATATGACAAAATTTGAATAAATTGGGGATTTAGTCCCTCCCTACTATCTCTCCNCCCCCCCCCCCCCAAAAAAAAAAATATATATAAAAATAATAATAAAATATATATACATATCCATTAGGGTTATAACTATTTTCATATTTTGTTTCTGAACGAATATAAAACACCTGACATTCGAGGAACAATTGTATGCAGATAACAGTAGGAACATTAAGTTTTTTTTTTTTATTGAAAAAAGTTCCCCCACCTCTTCATTTTCTTTTGGTCACTCAGCGCTATTTGACTAGCGGTAATGCCCGCGGTGAAGCGCCTTGATAGCGCTCTTTTTTTGTAATGAAATCATAGAATGTAGAAACTCTTCATTTAGTGAGAGAAGCCTTAGTTAACTTTCGGAAGGGGCGGTATTAGCTTTTGCTAGTGTTATACCTCAATTCGCCAAGTGTGGTCGCTTTTACAGGTTTATTTGTCTTTTTAATAAATTAAGATGTGACTTCGTTACAGTTTTTTAGGGGGTAAAAATAATAAAAATAAACTACAGATAAAAATAGTAATAAACTCTATATGCTCTTTTGGATACGTAAAAAAAAAAAAATTATTATCCTTAAAGATAAAGTCAGGATGATATATTATACTGGAATACTTTATAACATGATGCAAAATTTTGATGACTATCCTGTTTTCAGTGCAAGATTGCAAGTCTTACCGAGAGGAAAAAAGTGCAATATATTTAAAAACTGTTAAACCATAATAAAATGTCATATAAAAATCAAACAGGAGTATTTACAGCTCTTCTCAATCACAACCCACACAAACACTTAAAACTGTCTCAGAATCTTTGGATTGGTAAACCTCTGCTTCCTTAGCCAAGTTGCCAACTTCTTCTTCCACGTCATCGTATCCTGAACGCTAACCGAAATACCAAAGAGCAAGCATAACAAACTGTGAGTTTACTAGTACAGAAAGACCACCATTTCTACACAGAAGCACATGACGTTCTTGTAACCATTGCTGAACATGGTCATGATGTGCTGGTTCCAAGTCAGGCGGGTGTATGGAAACGAATAGTCTCTGAAGGACAGAAAAGTAAAATAAAAATTGCTCAAAAACATCAAAGCAAAGATCCCTATTGTCTCCAGTTTGATGGTAAAAGACTGCAAGGAACTACATCAGCTAATTGATGAAAATGATGTTTGGGAAAATATTTACATGAAAATCTGCGACACGACCGCAGTAAATACTGGTCAATTGCATGGGATTGTAAAGCTTAAACAGGATGATGTCATCACTATGTACTCGACCTCCTTCTGAAGCGCCTTATGAATTTTCTTATTCAAGAGCCAACAAGCAAACCAGGACTTAACAATTCATTTATTTAAAAATTAACATAAACATATGTCTCTCTTCATATGTCTCGTTTTTACAGATGATGTTAAGACAGGCAAGAACCCTGTATGACAAGATGATTTTAAGCTCTTGTACAAACTATGTCAGGCATATCGTCATTACAAAACAACTTCAATTTGGCCTAGAATCAGCTGGAAGAAACTCCCAAATTTATACAAGGGAAGATAGAACTCAAATGCAATATATGCTGTTATAGCATTTTTTCTTATACCAGAGTGGCACTGCGTCCTTGCTCTAGCATGCGACTTTATCTGCTACGAATGGACAAAAGGTTGGTTCCATTCGCAACACTACAATAACGCGTACTTCAGTGTTTTAAACACACATTGGTCAGTCAAAGAAACATTTATTGACATTCCCAGATCAAACCAAATTGCTGAACGTGATGTAAAACTGATGGAGGAACTTCATGTGAACTCGCAAAAAGCTGAATTTTTAAATCTGAAGTTCATAGGCAAAAAATATGTTTTAAAAATTTCTTATACATTTTGTACTACTCTATATCTCATTGGTTAACAGATGTTGCTTAGTTGTTAGTTTTAATCGTTCTACTTTTGCTTTTAACAAATGTTCTTTTTTGAAAAAAATGTCTTTTTTAATTAAAAAAAATAAATTTTTCACTTTTATTTTCTAAAAGGTGGGGGGACTTTTCAAAAAATAATCAAAAATGCAATTGATATTCTTAAATTACACATAAAGTTTCCTTGATTGCAAGTGGTTTAATAAAAAATTTTTTTTTGTTATCACCCTAATATCCATATATAGAGAGAGATTAGCAGCATCAGGGGAAAGAATCATCAACCAGGACCAGCAACTCAGAAGGCTTTTTAATGTGCATGTTTGCCTCAGCAATGGTAAGTAGCTTAAAGGTAAAAAAAATATAATATCACAGTTGCATTTTAAAACACTTCCTAAAAAGATTAAGATCAAATTAAAACCAAGCTATATTAAAACTTGTGTGTGTGTGGATAAATGTTTATGTGTTACACGGTGTAGAAAATATTTCTGCTTGAAAAAGCTCTTTGCACCTTACTTGAAATATATTCCTATATAAATGAAATGCTTTGTATAACAAGTTCTAAAAATTAATTTTTTTAAAAAAACAAATTTTGAACTTTGGAAAATGAAAACCGTCTAAGTTAGAAAAGGAGATATTTTTCAGAGGCAGATAAAACAATAATACTTGACCTATTCATTACTAAATTTATTCAACTTGAAAGTCAAAATTAACCTATATGATATATGTAATGTTTGTTGTCCTAAATACATTTCCTTATCCTCTTTCAACTCTTCTAATCTTCATTCAATGGAATACAGCTACACTATCATTTCATCTCACAACAGACATTAATCCTGTTTCACTCCCATACAGCCAATAAGCACTCTAATTTGTCACACACTTTGGAATAAAGATCACATTACAAGGGTAATCATAGTCTACCACACTTATTTACTTTTGCAGTAAATATTTTAAAATTCTTTGAAACAGTATGTGAAAATAAATTCATTGTACATTGTAAACTCCAATATAAAAAGCTTTAATGACCTGCTAAGCATATTATCAAACTTTAGTATGGTGAGATTTAATTCTGGAGAGCAAACATCCTCTATAATTTTAGATGCAAACATGTAATCATTTCACACTATTTTAAGTTAATAGTTGAAGATGTGAAGAAAACACTATCATAATAAATACAAAGTAAACATTCTTGATGAAGAATCCCCTACTATACCATGATCTTTTGGGGTTGAATGACCTTCCTTTCAACTTCTGCCAGATATTCATCAGGAATACCAGCCTCTCTGTGGATTAACAAAAATTAATTTTCATTAGTTAAATTGTCTCCATTGTTAACTCATTCGCTACTAAGCACAAAAACCAAAACACCCCCTGGAGTACTAAGCAAAGGGAGATCACTCTCAAAAACTTGCACCCCCATGTTAATTAAAAATATTTTTAAATAACTTAATATTTTAAAATTACAAAATATAAATAAAAAAATAGAAAATTGGATAAGCTTTTCAAAANCTGGAGAGCAAACATCCTCTATAATTTTAGATGCAAACATGTAATCATTTCACACTATTTTAAGTTAATAGTTGAAGATGTGAAGAAAACACTATCATAATAAATACAAAGTAAACATTCTTGATGAAGAATCCCCTACTATACCATGATCTTTTGGGGTTGAATGACCTTCCTTTCAACTTCTGCCAGATATTCATCAGGAATACCAGCCTCTCTGTGGATTAACAAAAATTAATTTTCATTAGTTAAACTGTCTCCATATTAAGATGCATTATTTAGAAAAAAAACGTATCTTATTGATTCGTTTCTTGACATTCTGCAGTGAGGCATCACATTTTTTATTATCTGAAATGATGAGTTTCACCGATAACTTTGATAAAAGAATAACTATTTTTATCATGATTTAAATGTCATAAAAATGTAACGGGAAAGTGGTTTGTTTTAAGAACAATGTATAGCTTTCTTAGGTAAATTGTTTCAAGTATTATATCATTTAATCATATAATGCATACAAATTGAAATATGATAAAAACAAAAACTTCAATCAAAACTTATAATCATAGCAACCTGAGAAGATATATAATTTTTATAAAAAAACAACAAATTCAAGAAACAAAAATCAACCGGTGTCAGGGGTATGAGAATCACTGTGAAAGTTATATTTTGCCTGGTCACAAGCTCATGTTGTGATGTTTGTGAACGAGATTCACATGGGGGCGGGAATCAGGGTCCGTGCAAGGTCAGTCCACGAGTCCAGGCCCACAGGTATAAAACTCGGGTGTATCTCAATGAGTGCGGAGATAAGTGGCGGAGACAAGGTCGCCGGGTGACAAGCAAACACAGGGATCCACGAGCCCGTGTTGGGCTGAGGGACTGTAGGGCTGAGTTATGTTGAAGTTAGAATACCAGGAGTTGGAATGAATGAGAAAAGTTGTACATAGAGGACAAGTGGCCATCAGAATAATAAAGATTGCTTTTGAGAAAAGGACTTGTGTCATTTACTGTACGCCAGTTGTTGGTGTGCGAACCTTGGACCAGAACCCTAGACAACGATACCTGACACATCAGCATACTAGTGTTGATCATCGCAGTGCAAGGATACATACCGTATCCATCATTGCAAGCCGCCTAAGAGCCTGACATCGAGAGCCAGAATATCGCTGAACAGTGCAAGGTGTCGGATACACACCGTATCCGTCTTGCAAGTCGCCAGATATTCCATCAGTGAGACCAGAACACCCCAGGATATGATGCAAGAGCAGACTAGAACCAAAAAGAACTGTGCCTGTTTCGAGTGCCCAGTAAAGACTATTGAGATCTACTGATACCAGATGAACTTTGTGAATTGAACTATTTATCTTTTTTCTATGGCTAATTATTTGCATGTGTTTTCTTAAAACTGTAAGTGACAAAATTAACTAATTAGATATAGCAACATATTGTTATATTGAAGATAGAAACATCACTTGATTTTAATTTTTAAAAATAAAATTTCACATATTAATTTTCAGGAAATAAATACATACATATAACAAGATAATTAATCAGGCAAGTACAAGGAAATCTTTATCATATGCTGGCATTCATATAGTATTCATTTCAGATAAAGTACATGTAAAAAACCTGACAGGGATCCAAAATAGATTTTATTTTTCAAAATGTCCTACCTCAGCTCATTCAATTTCTTCCGCTTGACCACCTCTAGTTTCATCCGCCTTGCTCTAGCTTCTTCATCCAGCTTAACACCTTCAAAAAATGCATTCCTTTCAGAGTTACACTGCTTCTCTTTTTCTCAAATCTGGGCCCGAACTTCATCTGCATGTACCAATTTCTTCTTGTGGACAAATTCTTCTTCCCTCTTCTGTTTTTCAATTAGTTCTTTCTGGGCACTGTAGAAAGATAGTGCCATTTATTATAAAATTTTTCTTTTAAAACTCATTCAATCCTATATAATAAAAGACAATTTCCTGTTGTATCATTGATAGCAATGGGTCCCTAAAACTCCTACAGACTCCCAGAGCCAATAAGAAAAGTTAAATCTCATTTACATATTGAATAAGTTTACTCGAACGTTCAAATCGAGTGATTTTTTGTTTAGTAATTTTTTCCAAGACTTTGTTTTGAGCTTTAAGCAGTCCTTTATCTTCTTAAATAATGTAATTATGCTATTAATTTTCATCCTCAATCCTGCATCTGACCGTTTAGGCCTTGCCAAAGCTAGAAGACTTGCAGGTCATAAACTTTGGTGATTGTTTGATATAAGGAATGAGGGAGCTAAAGCTGTTGCAAAAGTATTAAGAAAAAGTCATCATAATTTAAAGGTACAATTTATTTCAATATTTTAGTATATTATTAGTCATCTAATAGAAAATACTTTCATATCCCCCAAAATGAGTATTAAAACTCATTATTTAATTTCATTTTAATGTAAACTAATGTATCCCAAATACGTTTGCAAGATTGAATATTGGAGCTCCGAACATATCTTTTTTACAAAACAGTTGTTAAACATCATTTAGGTGCCCCCATTGAGCGTTAAGGGGCGCCATTCTATTCATAAATAAATGACACATCCTAATGTAGGATTGCTGATGTGGTTTTTTTAAAATTTAAAAAACTGTGAGTTGATGGTAGTGAGCAGTAAGAGACCAATACGATTCTTTTAATAGAGCTACCAGAGACGACACTAAAAGCAACCAAAATTACCAAGACAAGAAAAAGGAGTGGCTTAAAGCAGTGGTTCTCACCCTGTGGTCCACGGACCACTAGTGGTCCGCGAAGATTTTCCAGGTGGTCCGTGAGAGAAGCATGAAATTTACGCACTGTAGGATTAATCGAGATAGACTAGCAAGTAAAAGAATTAACACAGACTTAAATATATTTCTGATCTGTCCATAATGGTTTTTAAATTTTATCAAGCTCGTCAATTAAATTCTCGTCTCTTTGATTTCTTATGCTCGAATATGAATCTTGAACGTTAACAGTTACTAATGTATACTGAAGTTCGCTGGTTATCT
>MUZC01004819.1:23206-35723 GCA_002072015.1 Radix auricularia | reverse complement strand
ACCACAGCTTAAAATTTAGCAAGAGTACACTCAACTAAACATGATCCAGTTGTTATCACGTTTTTGGAACAGTTAAAAGTATAGATTTATGTTTTCTCCCTTTCAACAGCTCATTGGGAACATTTTTTAAAAAGAGTTGTGCCAATCACAATGAAGAGGGAGTCTGAAACACGTTGGATTGCACGATCAGAAGCTGTTATAGCAATTTATGAAGGACAAGATGACATGGCAGGACTGTTGGAAAAATTATCAGAACATACAAATATGACGCCGGACACCAGAAGTGATGCAGAAGCTTTGCAGGTAGGTATATAAAACTTTAACTTCCTAGATTTTAAACATTTCTGGAACATCATACTTGATAAAATTGATAGTGTCCAGAAACGGTTCCAGAATCCTACTGTGAGTTTCAAGGAAGCTTAATCTGATCTTGAATCGCTTGAGCGAGAAATTGTCAACATTTGTGTTAATTTGAGCCATGTTGCGGATATACAATGGGAAAGAAGATGCACAACTTGGAGAATCGAGTTTGACAGATGATTAGACGACATCGGAGGATGCCTTCGAGAATTAAAAAGAGATGCAGAACTTTCTCCATAAGAAGAAATTTCACCTGCTATAAACAGCGAAATTGATAAACCCCAACAGGAGATATCAATACGGATTTTACGTCTTAAACAACCTAAACAACAAATTTGGATTTTTACTAGTTACTAGACGTCAAATCTCTTCTTGCTGAAACAAAAGTCGATAACGCTTCGTTATAATTGCTTAGATTTTGCTAATTTCTACGAATTGTGAACATGAAATCAAATACTAAAAAAAGATGCTCAGTACCCGGAATGAAGTTCTACCGGAAACTACTTTGGATCTTCTCGATTTTATTGTTTCATATGGAGATGACGTATTTCCGAATCTGCGCATTTCACTTCAAATACTTCTAAAAATTGCTGTTTCAACTAAAAGCTGTGAGCGGTCCTTCAGCAAAGTAAACCTTATTTTGTCTTAATTACGTGCTTCAATGGATCAAGATCGTCTGGATGATCTTGCACTCCTTGGCATCGAAAGAGAACACTTGAGAATATCAATTTTAACAGCGAGATTGACGACATTCAAATCAAGGAAGATCCATTTATTTTAGATTATGTCTATTCGAGTCATGTATATTTAGTAGATATCGTATAGAGAAATTATTAGTCTGTATTGTATTTCATTAAAATATCATTTGCTTCAAAAAATGAGCCATATAAACCGTAAAATTTCAAATTTTTCTTGGGGGCTCAAAATGTGTTTGAAAACTGTCAATAAAAGACCAAATTCGAATGAGGATCAGAAAACACTCTGTTAGTAGTACTGCTAAGCGAATGTTTCTGAGTGTGGCATCAAAACCTGCTTCCCCTCCTTGCGTTCAGCTCTTTTCCGCAATGCCCTCAAATCTGTTAATTTAAAAAAATCCAAAGAATCAAGTAAACAGTGATGGTTTTATAGTCATTTATTAAGGACTCGTGATTAACCGTTCTAAAGAATAGGACCGGTAAAGTTCATTAAAGTTAGTGAGGTATTTTTCCTTTGTTTAAAAAACCCACGCCAGAATAATTGAATTTTGCGGCGCACACGTTTCATTTATGGACGGCCCCTATGTGGTGTGCTATTAAAATTATAAGAGCATAATTTAGTTAGACGTTTTTACTGATTCTAAGTCAAAGTCCAAACTGATACTTACCTTTGAATTAATAATGATAATAGTAATAGTGTTATAATCCTTTTATTTAATGTTTGTTTGTTGTTCATTTTTTGTCATATCTTACTCATCGTCTTCTTTTTACAAAGATGAGGATATATACATTTGACAAACACTAAAAAGAAATAAATTTCAATTAACATAATATTACTAAGCAACATAAGAATAATTACAAGAGATAAAAATAATAATACGTTCTTTTTAATTATGTCATTATGTATAGTAGAACTAATATGTGAGTGCTCTGCAATTGTTTTCTATTTATATAGCATAATATTCATTAATATATAGTTATATAGGCATAGCCTTTGTAGGCCTCGATCAGCTGATCACATAATTAAATAACTTTACTACTTTACATACCATACATTATGATACATTACAGCGCTTTAAAATTTATAATTGACCCATTAGAATATCTAGAGCACCAGAAATGAACTAGAGCCTTAGGAGTAGGAGACTTAAGAAAAAAACGTGATGACAAAATACGAAGTTCATTGGAGTCGTTACCAGTATGAGAAAACTGGTATCCTAATGCCTAATGAAAGCTGGTGGAATGTTTTGAGTACAGCAATATGGCGATAGGCTCCGCCCACTGGCTTCACCCGAGGGCGACCATCTGATAGCAGACGCCAACTCTTTGTAATCAAACCTCCTTGACCTTTATAAACATCATTTCTTACCGGAAGTTGACAAGGGAATAATCACTAATCACCATTGAATACAAGTACAAGATGGCCGTAGGGAGCGATTACGCTAGTGCCTGCTTTAAAAAGAGGGTGAAGATCAACGAAGGTTTAACCTTCAAGGGTTCCATGCATTACCCTGTCGCTTTTCATCCATTTGGCATTTGGAGCTGGATGGGACTTAAGGACGCCCTGGGCCCCGTGGATTCGAACCCGTGACCATCGGAGCACCAGTCGACCGCGCTTGCCACTCGACTACCGCGGCCCCCACTTATTACTAACAATGTTCTCCATTTTTTTGTGCTGAATTTAATTAGTAAAATGTAATTAATTGAGTTACAGTCAATAATCTACATAAATTAATATAAATATCTTTTAGATTTTCCACCACTCGCAATTTTAATAGTTAACTTTTGAAAAATTACCGATTAATTAATCGATAATTTTGTTACAGCTAAAATTAAAGATGTCTGACGTCATTAAACTGAAACTTTCAAGCAAAGTAATAAAAATAGGCAATTGATTTTTTATTGAGTTATTTTTAAAACATAGCAATAAAAATAAGTTTAATAAAGTGTTAAAGTTCCGAGAATGGGATTCCCTGAAGAAATCCTATCGGATAATGTGCCCCAATTCTCATCCGATATGTACAAACAAGTGTGTGATCTGTTAAATATAAAATCCAGTCACTCGTCCATTTACCACCAGCAATCGAACGGGATGGTGGAGAGACTAAATGGCACCCTGAAAAGCATGTTAAGAAAGGTGGCATGTGATGAACCCAACAATTGGGATAGATTTTTACCGGCAATTCTTTTTGCTTATCGAGAAGTGCCAAACGAAACAACAACAATGTCCCCATATGAACTTTTGTTCGGTAGAAAGGGTAGAGGACCCATGTCAATTTTAAGAAACATACTCACAAATGAAAATAAGACAGAGAATGATAAAACCATTTATGACTATATAATTGACCATAAAAATAGAATAAAGAACAATCGCAAAAGAAAGGACGAATGCATATAAAAAATATTATGACCAAAAGACGATAGTTAAAGATATCCAAGTGGGTGACAAAGTTCTGGTGTTGAAACCGGAAAAAGGAAATAAACTCGCTCTGTATTCAGAAGGTCCATTCACCGTCACAAAAAAATTATCGAAAATAATGTAGAAATTCAGAAGGGACGTCATCGTAAAGTTTATCACCTTAATAGAATTTCAAAGTTTGTAGAAACTAACCGTGATAACACAGAGTCGGAAATACCGTTAGCAAACAAAAGTAAACATAACATGAATGGTGCGAGCGCCACAGTGATAACTGAAGAAGAAACAAAACCTATAAATAGGGAGGACGTGGAGAACATACAGGTGATTAATATTAAAGATAATTCTTGCATCAATATTAGTAACGAACTTACCGAAATGCAGAAAAAACAAATTGACGAGTTGATGCAAGAATATAAAGAAATTTTTTCAGATATTCCCGGGAAAGCATCGGCGGGTACGCTTAAAATAGAGTTATTAGACCATAAACCTATTACCGTAAGGCCGTATCCAATACCTGTCCATATGGTACAAAATCTAAAAGAGGAAATAGAGATGATGTTGGGACTGGGAATAATAGAAGAATCACGGTCACCGTATTGCTCCCTCCCCTTTAGTACTAATTAAAAAGAAAGATGGGTCAATTCAGACTTGCGTTATCGGAAGTTGAACGCAATAACAAAAAAAGTAGCAGAGGTAATACCAAATCAAGATATACTCCTGGAACACATGAATAAAGCCAAATATTTTACGAAATTAGACTTGACAAAGGGGTACTGGCAAATACCCCTTGAAGAAGAAAGCAAGGAATACACAGCTTTCCAAGGCCCGGAGGGGTCATACCATTTCAATTTCATGCCTTTTGGGTTGGCGACCGCTCCAGCGACGTTTAATAGGATAGTCAGTAAGTTATTCCAAGGAATAAAACAGGTAGCTACTTATTTTGACGATATCTGTATTATACACAGACGATTGGGAAAAACATATAATAATTATGAGAGAGGTTTTAGGAATCCTTAAAAGGTCTGGGTTTACAATCAAACCATCTAAGATGGAGATCGAGACAGGTCTCTTAAAACCGGACCTGATCAATATAAATAAAGTGTTGAAAATAGAACGTCCCAAAAATAAGAGGCAAGTAAGAGGATTAGTTGGCCTTGTATCGTACCAAAATAAATTTATACCGAATTTTTCAACGTTAACAGCACCATTGACAGACCTTACAAAGAAAGGTAGACCGAATAATATATGTTGGACGGACGAATGCCAACAAGCATTGGAGACAATCCAAAAACATTTAACAAATAACCCTATTTTGATTCTCCCCAACATTGAGGATAAGTTCATAGTGCGCACGGATGCGTCGATGACGGGATTAGGGGCGTGTTTGATGCAAAAGAGAGACAATATACTCCATCTAGTTAAATATATCAGTCCTAAATTAATGGATAGGGAGACGAGATATTCAACAATTGAGAGGGAATGCTTGGCCATAGTATGGGGAATTCAGAAATTATCATACTATTTAATGGGTGCAAAATTCACGCTCCAGTGTGATCACCAAGCGTTAAAATATCTAAATACGACTAAATTTGAAAATTCATGGGTTGCGAGATGGGCCCTGATTTTACAAGAGTGCAATTTTGACATTGACTACATTAAAGGGGAAGATAACATTATTGCAGACTTTATATCTCGGCAGTGAGGAAAGTAGGCAGTGAGTTGTGATCAGTGAATAGGCAAAATTCGGTCGAGTTACGACCAGGAGATACAGGCAGACAAAGGACATGGTTATGACCTCCAAAGTCAGTGCAGGTCAAACACGGGTTTCATTTGACTTGGACAGCGAGACGGAGTCAAAAGACCTTGACTTGGGAAAGGACAGGGTTACGTCTCAGTCGGGTTATGAAGAGCGAAAGAGAGAACGGTTATGCGGGTCATTGAGAGCTCATGATATATTAATATGTTGATAGTTCCATGAGATTATGAGGGTTAAAATATTGTTATGAAGATGTTATTCTTTTTGCTGACCATTATGAGGATATGATGGTTATGTTATAATTATGGGTATGGATAGATAAGTTGTATCTCCATATGCCGTATGTATTGATAAGTACACATGATTGCGATATAAATGATTGTAATGGGTTAAATACAATCATGCTGAAATATTACAGTTGGGATAAGTGGTTATCCCTGTAAGATTACCTCATGCTGGAGGCAATCCTGGAGTAAATATCGTAAGAATTTATATGAGGAACCAATAGAGTCAGTTAAAGCAACTTGTGTAAACTGTTAATAATAGTAATTTTGATTATTCATGTTGTATATATGTGATGATTTTGATTAGTTACACAATGAAAATGTGGGTTATGCCAATGATGAGGAGCATGAAATAGTATTTAGCCAGACCCGTAGGGCAGGGGAGTTAAGCTGTACTGAGATATAATTTACTACGTCCTGTACGACAGGAGTGTTGGGCAGTTTTTGGTAAAACAATTAACCAAGTTCCTGGTGGCAGGAATGGCGGTCTGTATTTATATCCCAATAGGACTGTGGCTATAGTGGGATAAGAGATCCCAATAGCACAGGTCCCTGTAAAGAAATTATTAGAGCAGTGGTTGCAACAAAAGGTAAGACTTTCTCTGATCATTTGAAGTGAAAGCAGGTCCTCATTTTTGAGAGCACACAGACGGCTTACAGAAGGGACACAGACGACACACAGACTACACACAGACGACACACAGACGACACACAGGAGACGACACGCAGACGAGACGCAGACGACACACAGACGACACACAGACGACATACAGAAGGCACAAAAACGGCACAGAGACGGCACACAGACGTCACACAGACGGCACACAGAAGGCACACAGAAGGCACACAGACGGCACACAGACGACACACAGAAGACACACAGACGACACAAGGACGATACACAGACGACACACAGAGACGACACAGAGAGACGACACACACAGACGACACACAGATGACACTCAGACGACAAACAGACGGCACACAAAGACGACACACATAGACGACACACAGACGACACGCAGACGGCACACAGAGACGACACACAGACGGCACACAGACGACACACAGATGACTCACAGAAGACACACAGACAAGACACAGACGACACACAGACGGCACACGGACGGCACACAGTCGTCACACAGACGACACGAAGACGACACGCAGGCGACACATAGACGACATACAGACGATACACAGACGACACGCAGACGACACACAGACGACAACCAGACGGAACACAGAAGGCACACAGACGGCAAACAGACAGCACATAGACGGTACACAGAAGGCACACAGACGGCACACAGACGACACACAGAGACGACACACAGACGACACGTAGACGACACGCAGACGACACGCCGATTACACGCAGACGATACGCATACGACACACAGACGACACACAGAAGGCACACAGACAGAACACAGACGACACACAGAGGGAACACAGACGACACACAGACGACACACAGAGACGACACACAGAGACGACACACAGACGACACACAGATGACACACAGACGACACACAGACGACACACAGACAACACACAGACGGCACACAGAAGCCACACAGACGGTAAACAGACGGCACACAGACGACATACAGACGACACACAGACGACACTCACAGAGACGACACACAGAGACGACACACAGACGACATACAGATGACACAAAGACGACACACAGACGACACACAGAGACGACAAACAGAGACGACACACATACGACACACAGACGACACACTGACGACACTCACAGACGACACACAGACGGCACACAGACGGCACACAGAAGGCACACAGACGGCACACAGACGTAACACAGACGATCCACTGACGACACACAGACGACACACAGATGACACACAGACGACACACAGACGACACGCAGACGACACACAGCCGACTCACAGACGACATACAGAAGGCACACAGACGGCACACAGACGGCACACAGACGTCACACAGACGGCACACAGAAGGCACACAGACGGCACACAGACGTCCCACAGACGACACACAGACGACACACAGATTTCACAGAGACTACGAACAAAAGGCACACAGACGGAACACAGACGACACACAGACGACACACAGAGACAACACAGAGAGACGACACACACAGACGACACACAGACGACACACAGAGACGACACACAGACGAGAAACAGACAACACACAGACTGCACTCAGAAGGCACACACACGACACACAGAGACGACAAACAGAGACGACACACAAATGACACTCAGACGACACTCAGACGACAAACAGGCGGCTCACAAAGACTCACACAGACGACACACAGAGACGACACACAAACGACACACAGACAACACATAGACAACATACTGTCGACACACAGACAATACATACGGCAAACAGAAGGCACACCGACGGCACACAGAAGGCACACAGACGGCACACAGACGGCACGTAGACGACACGCAGACGACACGCGGATGACACGCAGACGATACGCACACGACACACAGACGACACACAGACGACACACACAAGGCACACAGACGGAACACAGACGACACACAGACGGAACACAGACGACACACAGAGACAACACACAGAGACGACACACAGTGACGACACACAACCGACACACAGATTACACACAGACGACACACAGACAACACACAGACGGCACACAGAAGGCACACAGACGGTAAACAGACGGCACACAGACGACATACAGACGAAACACGGAGACGACAAACAGAGACGACACACATACGACACATAGATGACACACAGACGAAACACACACACAGACGACACACAGACGGCACACATACGGCACACAGACGGCACACAGAAGGCACACAGACGGCACACAGACGTCACACATACGACACACATTCGACACACAGACGACACACAGTCGTCACACAGACGACACGCAGACGAAACGCAGACGACACACAGAAGGCACACAGACGGTAAACAGACGGCACACAGACGACATACAGACGAAACACGGAGACGACAAACAGAGACGACACACATACGACACATAGATGACACACAGACGAAACACACACACAGACGACACACAGACGGCACACATACGGCACACAGACGGCACACAGAAGGCACACAGACGGCACACAGACGTCACACATACGACACACATTCGACACACAGACGACACACAGTCGTCACACAGACGACACGCAGACGAAACGCAGACGACACACAGACGACACAAAGACGACATACAGACGATACACAGACGACACGCAGACGACACACAGACGAAACACAGAGACGACACACAGACGACAAACAGAGAACCCACAGACGACACACAGACGGCACACAGAAGGCTCACAGAAGGCACACAGACGGCACACAGAAGGCACACAGACGGCACACAGACGTCACAAAGACGACACACAGAGACGACACACTAACGGCACACAGACGGCACACAGACGGCACACAGAGACGACACACAGACGACACACAGAGACGACACACTGACGGCACACAGACATCACTCAGACGACACACAGACGACACACAGAGACGACAGACAGAGAAGACACACAGAGACGGCACACTGACGGCACACAGTCGTCACACAGACGACAGGCAGACGACAGACAGACGACGGACAGACGACACACAGACGACACAGAGACGACAAACAGAGACGACACACAGACGACACACAGACGACACACAGAAGGCACACAGACGACACACAGACGACACATAGACGACACACAGAGACGACACACAGACGACACGCAGACGACACGCAGACGACACGTAGACGACACGCAAACGACACGCTGTTGACACGGCGATGACACGCAGACGACACACAGATGACACACAGACGACACATAAAAGACACACAGAAGGCACACAGACGGAACACAGACGACACACAGACGACACACAGAGACGACACAGATAGACGACACACAGAGACGACACACAGAAGGCACACAGACGGCACACAGACGTAACACAGACGACCCACTGACGACACACAGACGACACACAGATGACACATAGACGACACACAGACGACACGCAGACGACATACAGACGACACACAGACGACACTCACAGAGACGACACACAGAGACGACACACAGACGACACACAGATGACACAAAGACGACACACAGACGACACACAGAGATGACAAACAGAGACGACACACATACGACACACAGACGACACACAGACGACACTCACAGACGACACACAGACGGCACACAGACGGCACACAGAAGGCACACAGACGGCACACAGACGTAACACAGACGACCCACTGACGACACACAGACGACACACAGATGACACACAGACGACACACAGACGACACGCAGACGACACACAGCCGACACACAGACGACATACAGAAGGCACACAGACGGCACACAGACGGCACACAGACGTCACGCAGACGGCACACAGAAGGCACACAGACGGCACACAGACGTCCCACAGACGACACACAGACGACACACAGACGTCACACAGACTACAAACAAAAGGCACACAGACGGAACACAGACGACACACAGAGGACACACAGAGACAACACAGAGAGACGACACAGAGAGACGACACACACAGACGACACACAGACAACACACAGACGGCACTCAGAAGGCACACACACGACACACAGAGACGACAAACAGAGACGACACACAAACGACACTCAGACGACACTCAGACGACAAACAGGCGGCTCACAAAGACTCACACAGACGACACACAGAGACGACACACAAACGACACACAGACGACACACAGACGACATACTGTCGACACACAGACAACACATACGGCAAACAGAAGGCACACCGACGGCACACAGAAGGCACACAGACGGCACACAGACGGCACGTAGACGACACGCAGACAACACGCGGATGACACGCAGACGATACGCACACGACACACAGACGACACACAGACGACACACACAGGGCACACAGACGGAACACAGACGACACACAGACGGAACACAGACGACACACAGAGACAACACACAGAGACGACACACAGTGACGACACATAACCGACACACAGATGACACACAGACGACACACAGACGTCACACAGACGACATACAGACAACACACAGACGGCACACAGAAGGCACACAGAAGGTAAACAGACGGCACACAGACGACATACAGACGAAACACGGAGACGACAAACAGAGACGACACACAGACGACACACAGACGACACACAGACGAAACACACACACAGACGACACACAGACGGCACACATACGGCACACAGACGACACACAGAAGGCACACAGACGGCACACAGACGTCACACATACGACACACAGTCGACACACAGGCGACACACAGTCGTCACACAGACGACACGCAGACGAAACGCAGACGACACACAGACGACACAAAGACGACATACAGATGACACACAGATGACACACATACGACACACACAGACGACACACAGACGACACGCAGACGACACGCAGACGACAAACAGATGGCACACAGACGGAACACAGACGGCACACAGATGACACGCAGACGGCACACAGACGGCACACAGACGACACACAGACGACACACATAGACGACACACAGAGACGACACACAAACGACACACAGACGACACACAGTCGTCACACAGACGACACGCAGACGAAACGCAGACGACACACAGACGACACAAAGACGACATACAGACGATACACAGACGACACGCAGACGACACACAGACGAAACACAGAGACGACACACAGACGACAAACAGAGAACACACAGACGACACACAGACGGCACACAGAAGGCTCACAGAAGGCACACAGACGGCACACAGACGGCACACAGAAGGCACACAGACGGCACACAGACGTCACACAGACGACACAAAGACGACACACAGAGACGACACACTAACGGCACACAGACAGCACTCAGACGACTCACAGACGACACACAGAGACGACACACAGACGACACACAGAGACGACACACTGACGGCACACAGACATCACTCAGACGACACACAGACGACACACAGAGACGACAGACAGAGAAGACACACAGAGACGACACACAGACGACACACAGACGGCACACAGACGGCACACTGACGGCACACAGTCGTCACACAGACGACAGGCAGACGACAGACAGACGACGGACAGAAGACACACAGACGACACAGAGACGACAAACAGAGACGACACACAGACGACACACAGACGACACACAGACGGCACTCAGAAGGCACACAGACGACACACAGACGACACATAGACGACACACAGAGACGACACACAGATGACACGCAGACGACACGCAGACGACACGTAGACGACACGCAGACGACACGCTGATGACACGGCGATGACACGAAGACGACACGCAGATGACACACAGACGACACATAAAAGACACACAGAAGGCACACAGACGGAACACAGACGACACACAGACGGAACACAGACGACACACAGACGACACACAGAGACGAAACAGATAGACGACACACAGAGACGACACACAGACGACAAACAGATTGCACACTGACGGCTCACAGAAGGCACACAGACGGCACACAGAAGGCACACAGACGGCACACAGACATCACACAGACGACCCACAGACGACACACAAACGATACAGAGACGACACACAGATGACACACATACGACACACAGACGTCACACAGACGGCACACAGACGGCACACAGACGGCACACGGACGGCATACAGTCGTCAAACAGACGACACGCAGACTAAGCGCAGACGACACGCTGACAACACACAGACGACACACAGACGACATACAGACGATACGCAGACGACACGCAGACGACACGCAGACGAAACACAGAGACGACACACATACGACAAACAGACGACACACAGACGACACAGAGACGACACTTAGTCGACACACAGACGGCACACAGAAGGCACACAGACGGCACACAGACGGCACACAGACG
>MUZC01004819.1:9564-19661 GCA_002072015.1 Radix auricularia | reverse complement strand
CGACACACAGATGGCACACAGACGGAACACACGACACACAGACGAACCACAGACGACACACAGAAGGCACACACACAGAACACAGACGACACACAGACGAAACACAGACGACACTCAGACGACACACAGACAACACACAGATGGCACACAGACGGCACACAGAAGGCACACACACGACACACAGAGACGAAACAGAGAGAAGACACACAGAAGGCACACAGACGGCACACGGACGGCACACAGTCGTCACACAGACGACACGCAAACGACACACAGACGACACACAGACGACACGCAGACGACATACAGACGATACACAGACGACACGCAAGGTAAAAAGTCGCACAAAAATGTAGAGCTTATATATAAAAAAATTCCAAAAAATGTCATGCCTAATTTTTTTTTCCTTGAATCCAGGACATCTTGCAATTTCGTTGCATCTCACAGAAGTGCAATAGAAAATTCTAAAAATCATATTGCTGACTGTCATAGTTTTGTCACGGCGCAAGGTGAAAAGTCGCAAAACAATATAGAGCAATATAGAGCTTATATAGAGAAAATTACCCAAAAATGACATGCCTAAATTTTTTTTTAATTTTTTCTTCACTCTAGGACATCTTGGTATGTCGTTGCATCTGAAAGAAGTGAAAAAGAAAAATCTAAAAATCACATAGCTGACTTGCATAGTTTTGTCACGGCGCAAGGTCAAAAGTCGCACAATAATATAGAGCATACATAGAGAAAATTACCCAAAAATGACATGCCTTTATTTTTTTATATTTTCCTTCAATCAAGGACATCTTGCAATGTCGTTGCATCTGACAGAAAAACAAGAGAAAAATCTAAAATTCACATAGCTGACTTGCATAGTTTTGTCACGACGCAAGGTCAAAAATTGCATAAAAATATAGAGCTTATATAGAGAAAATTACCCGAAAATGACATGTCAAATTTTTTAAAATTTTTCCTTCAATCCAGGGCATCTTGCAATGTCGTTGCATCTGACAGAAGTGCAATAGAAAAATCTAAAAAAACACATAGCTGACTTGCATAGTTTTGTCGCGGCGCAAGGTCAAAAGTTGCATAAAAATTTAGAGCTTGTTTAGAGAAAATTCCCCAAAATGACATGCCTAAAATTTTTTTTATTTTTCATTCAATCCAGGGCATTTTGCAATGTCGTTGCATCTGACAGAAATGCAATAGAAAAATCTTAAAATCACATAGCTGACTTGCACAGTTTTGTCACGGCGCAAGGTAAAATGTCGCAAAACAATATAGAGTTTATATAGAGAAAATTACTAAAAAATGACATGCCTAAATTTTTTAAATTTTTCCTTCAATCCAAGACATCTTGCAATGTCGTTGCATCTGACAAAATTGCAATAGAAAATTCTAAATGTAACATAGCTGACTTGCGTAGTTTTGTCACGGCGAAAGGTCAAAATTCGCACAAAAATATATAGCTTATATAGAGAAATTTACCCAAAGATGACATGCCTAAATTTTTAAAAAATATTTCCTTTAATCCAGGCCATCTTGCAATGTCGTTGCATCTAACAGAAATGCATTAGAAAAACCTAAAAATCACATAGCTGACTTGCAAAGTTTTGTCACGGTTCAAGGTCAAAAGTGGCACAAAAATATACAGCTTATATAGAGAAAATTACCCAAAAATGACATGCCTAAAAAAAAATAGTTTTTCCTTCAGTCTAAGACATATTGGTATGTTGTTGCATCTGACAGAAGTGCAATAAAGAAATCTAAAAATCATATAGCTGACTTGCATAGTTTTGTCACGGCGCAAGGTAAAATGTCGCACAAAAATATAGAGCTTATATAGAGAAAATTACCCAAAAATGACATGCCTTAAATTTTTTTCCTTCAATCCAGGACATCTTGCAATATTGTTGCATCTGAAGGAAGTGCAATAGAAAAATCTTAAAATCACATAGCTGACATGCTTAGTTTTGTCACGGCGCAAGGTCAAAGGTCGCAAAAAAATATAGAGCTTATATAGAGTAAATTACCCAAAAATGACATGCCTAAAAAAAATATTTTTCATTCAATCCAGGACAAATTGCAATATCGTTGCATCTGACAAAAAAGCAATAAAAATCTAAAAATCACATAGCAGACTTGCATAGTTTTGTCACGGCGCAAGATAAAAAGTCGCACAAAAATATTGAGCTTATTTAGAGAAAATTTCCCAAAAATGACATGCCTATTTTTTTTTCCTTGAATCCAGGACATTGCAATGTCGTTGCATCTGACAGAAGTGCAATAGAAAAATCTTAATATCACATAGCTGACTTGCATAGTTTTGTCACGGCGCAAGGTCAAAAGTCGCAAAATAATATAGAGCTTATATAGAGAAAATTACCCAAAAATGACATGCCTTTATTTTTTTATATTTTCCTTCAATCAAGGACATCTTGCAATGTCGTTGCATCTGACAGAAAAGTAATAGAAAAATCTAAAAATCACATATTTGACTTGCATTGTTTTGTCACGACGCAAGGTCAAAAGTTGCATAAAAATATAGTGCTTATATAGAGAAAATTACCCAAAAATGACATGTCAATTTTTTTTAAATTTTTCCTTCAATCCAGGGCATCTTGCAATGTCGTTGCATCTGACAGAAGTGCAATAGAAAAATCTAAAAATCACATAGCTGACTTGCATAGTTTTGTCACGGCGCAAGATAAAAAGTCGCACAAAAATATTGAGCTTATTTAGAGAAAATTTCTCAAAAATGACATGCCTAATTTTTTTTCCTTGAATCCAGGACATCTTGCAATGTTGTTGCATCTGAAGGAAGTGCAATAGAAAAATCTAAATATCACATAGCTGACATGCTTAGTTTTGTCACGGCGCAAGGTCGAAAGTCGCACAAAAACAGAGCTTATATAGAGAAAATGACCCAAGAATGACATGCCTAAAAAAAATTATTTTTCCTTCCATCCAGGACATATTGCAATGTCGTTGCATCTGACAAAAAAGCAATAAAAAATCTAAAAATCACATGGCTGACTTGCATATATTTGTCAGGGCGCAAGGTCAACAGTCGCACAAAAATATTGAGCTTATATAGAGAAAATTTCCCAAAAATGACATCCCTAAAATTTTTTTTATTTTTCCTTCAGTCTAGGACATCTTGGTATGTCGTTGCATCTGACAGAAGTGAAATAGAAAAATCTAAAAATCATATAGCTGACTTGCATGGTTTTGTCACTGCGCTAGGTCAAAAGTCACACAATAATATAAAGCTTATTTAAAGAAAATTACCCAAAATTGACATGCCAAAATTTAATTTTTACTTCAATCCAGGACATTGCAATGTGGTTGCATCTGACAGAAGTGCAATAAAAAAATCTAAATATCACATAGCTGACTTGCATAGTTTTTTCACGGCGCAAGGTCAAAAGTCGCACAAAAACAGAGCTTATATAGAGAAAATTATCCCAAAATGACATGCCTAAAAAAAATTATTTTTCCTTCCATCCAGGACATATTGCAATGTCGTTGCATCTGACAAAAAAGCAATAAAAAATCTAAAAATCACATGGCTGACTTGCATATATTTGTCAGTGCGCAAGGTCAACAGTCGCACAAAAATATTGAGCTCATATAGAGAAAATTTCCCAAAAATGACATGCCTAAAATTTTTTTTATTTTTCCTTCAGTCTAGGACATCTTGGTATGTCGTTGCATCTGACAGAAGTGAAATAGAAAAATCTAAAAATCATATAGCTGACTTGCAAAGTTTTGTCACGGTGAAAGGTCAAAAGTTGCACAAAAATATAGAGCTTTTTAAGAGAAAATTACCCAAAAATGACATGCCTAATTTTTTTAATTTTTCCTTTAATTCGGGTCAACATGCAATGTCGTTGCATTTGACAGAATTGCAATAGAAAATTTTAAAAATTACATTGCTGACTTGCATAGTTTTGTCACGGCGCAAGGTCAAAAGTCGCAAAACAATATAGAGCTTATAAAGAGAAAATTACGCAAAAAATGACATGCCTAAATTTTTTTTATTTTTCCTTCAATCCAGGCAATCTTTCAATGTCGTTGCATCCAACAGAAGTGCATTAGAAAAATCTAAAAATCACATAGCTGACTTGCAAAGTTTTGTCACGGTGAAAGGTCAAAAGTTGCACAAAAATATAAATCTTATATAGAGAAAATTACCCAAAAATGACATGCCTAAAAAAAATTTTATTTTTCCTTCAGTCTAGGACATCTTGGTATGTCGTTGCATCTGACAGAAGTGAAATAGAAAAATCTAAAAATCATATAGCTGACTTGCATAGTTTTGTCACTGCGCAAGGTCAAAAGTCACACAATAATATAAAGCTTATTTAAAGAAAATTACCCAAAAATGACATGCCAAAAGTTAATTTTTACTTTAATCCAGAACATTGCAATGTCGTTGCATCTGACAGAAGTGCAATAGAAAAATCTAAATATCAAATAGCTGACTTGCATAGTTTTGTCACGACGCAAGGTCAAAAGTCGCAAAATAATATAGAGCTTATTTAGAGAAAATTACCCAAAAATGACAATGCTTTTTTTTTTTTTATATTTTCCTTCAATCCAGGACATCTTGAAATGTCGTTGCATCTGAAAGAAAAGCAATAGAAAAATCTAAAAATCACATAGCTGACTTGCATGGATTTGTCACGACGCAAGGTCAAAAGTTGCATAAAAATATAGAGCTTATGTAGAGAAAATTACCCAAAAATGACATGTCAAATTTTTTAAATTTTTCCTTCAATCCAGGTCATCTTGCAATGTCGTTGCATCTGACAGAAGTGCAATCAAAAAATCTAAAAATCACATAGCTGACTTGCATAATTTTGTCACGGCGCAAGGTAAAAATTCGCACAAAAATATAGAGCTTATATAGAGAAAATTACCCAATAATGACATGCCTAAAAAAAAATATTTTTCCTTAAATCCAGGACATATTGCAATGTCGTTGCATCTGACACAAAAGCAATAAAAAATCTAAAAATCACATGGCTGACTTGCATCTTTTTGTCACGGCGCAAGGTCAACAGTCGCACAAAAATTTCGAGCTTATATAGAGAAAATTTCCCAAAAATGACATTCCTATTTTTTTTTCCTTGAATCCAGGACATCTTGCAGTGTCATTGCATCTGACAGAAAAGCAATACAAAAATCTAAAAAAACTTAGGTGACTTGCATAGTTTTGTCACGACGCAAGGTCAAAAGTCGCATAAAAATAAAAAGCTTTTTAAGAGAAAATTACCCAAAAATGACATGCCTAAATTTTTTAATTTTTCCTTTAATTCGGGTCAACACGCAATGTCGTTGCATTTGACAAAGATGCAATAGAAAATTTTAAAAATTACATTGCTGACTTGCATAGTTCTGTCACGGCGCAAGGTCAAATGTCGCAAAACAATATAGAGCTTATATAGAGAAAATTACGCAAAAAATGACATGCCTAATTTTTTTTTATTTTTCCTTTAATCCAGGCAATCTTTCAAAGTCGTTGCATCCAACAGAAGTGCATTAGAAAAATCTAAAAATCACATAGCTGACTTGCAAAGTTTTGTCAGGGTGAAAGGTCAAAAGTAGCACAAAAATATAAATCTTATATAGAGAAAATTACCCAAAAATGATAATGCCTAAAAAAATTTTTATTTTTCCTTCAGTCTAGGACATCTTGGTATGTCGTTGCATCTGACAGAAGTGAAATAGAAAAATCTAAAAATCATATAGCTGACTTGCATAGTTTTGTCACTGCGCAAGGTCAAAAGTCACACAATAATATAAAGCTTATTTAAAGAAAATTACCCAAAAATGACATGCCAAAAGTTAATTTTTACTTTAATCCAGAACATTGCAATGTCGTTGCATCTGACAGAAGTGCAATAGAAAAATCTAAATATCAAATAGCTGACTTGCATAGTTTTGTCACGACGCAAGGTCAAAAGTTGCATAAAAATATAGAGCTTATATAGAGAAAATTACCCAAAAATGACATGTCAAATTTTTTAAAAAAATTTTTCCTTCAATCCAGGACATTGCAATGTCGTTGCATCTGACAGAAGTGCAAAAGAAAAATCTAAAAATCAAATAGATGACTTGCATAGTTTTGTCACAGTGCAAGGTCAAAAGTCGCACAATAATATAGAGCTTTTATAGAGACAATTACCCAAAAATGACATGCCTATATTTTTTTATATTTTCTTTTAATCCAGGACATATTGCAATGTCGTTGCATCTGACAAAAAAGCAATAAAAAATCTAAAAATCACATAGCTGACTTGCATAGTTTTGTCACGGCGCAAGGTCAACAGTCGCACAAAAATGTTGAGCTTATATAAAGAAAATTTCCCAAAAATGACATGCCTAAATTTTTTTTCCTTGAATATAGGACATCTTGAAATTTCGTTGCATCTGACAGAAAACCAATTCAAAAATCTAAAAAAAAACATAGGTGACTTGCATAGTTTTGTCACGACGCAAGGTCAAAAGTCGCATAAAAATATAGAGCTTTTATTTAGAAAATTACCCAAAAATGACATGCCTAAATTTTTTTAATTTTTCCTTAAATTCAGGTCCACATGCAATGTCGTTGCATTTGACAGAATTGCAATAGAAAATTTTAAAATTTACATTGCTGACTTGCATAGTTTTGTCACGACGCAAGGTCAAAAGTCGCATAAAAATATTGAGCATTTTTTGAGAAAATTTCCCAAAAATGACATGCCTAAATGTTTTAATTTTTCCTTTAATATGGGTCAACATGCAATGTCGTTGCATTTGACAGAATTGCAATAGAAAATTTTAAAAATTACATTGCTGACTTGCATAGTTTTGTCACGGCGCAAGGTCAAAAGTCGCAAAACAATATAGAGCTTATATAGAGAAAATTACGCAAAAAATGAAATGCCTAAATTTTTTTTTATTTTTACTTCAATCCAGGCAATCTTGCAATGTCGTTGCATCCAACAGAAGTGCATTAGAAAAATCAAAAAATCACATAGCTGACTTGCAAAGTTTTGTCACGGTGAAAGGTCAAAAGTTGCACAAAAATATAAAGCTTATAAAGAGAAAATTACCCAAAAATGACATGCCTAAAAAAAAAATTATTTTTACCTTCAGTCTAGGACATCTTGGTATGTCGTTGCATCTGACAGAAGTGAAATAGAAAAATCTAAAAATCATATAGCTGACTTGCAAAGTTTTGTCACTGCGCAAGGTCAAAAGTCACACAATAATATATAGCTTATTTAAAGAAAATTACCCAAAAATGACATGCCAAAAGTTAATTTTTACTTCAATCCAGAACATTGCAATGTCGTTGCATCTGACAGAAGTGCAATAGAAAAATCTAAATATCAAATAGCTGACTTGCATAGTTTTGTCACGACGCAAGGTCAAAAGTTGCATAAAAATATAGAGCTTATATAGAGAAAATTACCCAAAAATGACATGTCAAATTTTTTAAAAAAAATTTATTCCTTCAATCCAGGACATTGCAATGTCGTTGCATCTGACAGAAGTGCAAAAGAAAAATCTAAAAATCACATAGATGACTGGCATAGTTTTGTCACAGTGCAAGGTCAAAAGTCGCACAATAATATAGAGCTTTTATAGAGACAATTACCCAAAAATGACATGCCTATATTTTTTTATATTTTCTTTTAATCCAGGACATATTGCACAATGTCGTTGCATCTGACAAAAAAGCAATAAAAAATCTAAAAATCACATAGCTGACTTGCATAGTTTTGTCACGGCGCAAGGTCAACAGTCGCACAAATATGTTGAGCTTATATAGAGAAAATTTCCCAAAAATGACATGCCTAAATTTTTTTTCCTTGAATATAGGACATCTTGAAATTTCGTTGCATCTGACAGAAAACCAATACAAAAATCTAAAAAAAAAACATAGGTGACTTTCATAGTTTTGTCACGACGCAAGGTCAAAAGTCGCATAAAAATATAGAGCTTTTATTTAGAAAATTACCCAAAATCGACATGCCTAAATTTTTTAATTTTTCCTTTAATTCAGGTTAACATGCAATGTCGTTGCATTTGACAGAATTGCAATAGAAAATTTTAAAATTTACATTGCTGACTTGCATAGTTTTGTCACGACGCAAGGTCAAAAGTCGCATAAAAATATAGAGCTTTTTTTGAGAAAATTTCCCAAAAATGACATGCCTAAATGTTTTAATTTTTCCTTTAATTTGGGTCAACATGCAATGTCGTTGCATTTGACAGAATTGCAATAGAAAATTTTAAAAATTACATTGCTGACTTGCATAGTTTTGTCACGGCGCAAGGTCAAAAGTCGCAAAACAATATAGAGCTTATATAGAGAAAATTACGCAAAAAATGACATGCCTAAATTTTTTTTTATTTTTCCTTCAATCCAGGCAATCTTGCAATGTCGTTGCATCCAACAGAAGTGCATTAGAAAAATCTAAAAATCACAAAGCTGACTTGCAAAGTTTTGTCACGGTGAAAGGTCAAAAGTTGCACAAAAATATAAAGCTTATAAAGAGAAAATTACCCAAAAATGACATGCCTAAAAAAAAAATTATTTTTACCTTCAGTCTAGGACATCTTGGTATGTCGTTGCATCTGACAGAAGTGAAATAGAAAAATCTAAAAATCATATAGCTGACTTGCATAGTTTTGTCACTGCGCAAGGTCAAATGTCACACAATAATATAAAGCTTATTTAAAGAAAATTACCCAAAAATGACATGCCAAAAGTTAATTTTTACTTCAATCCAGAACATTGCAATGTCGTTGCATCTGACAGAAGTGCAATAGAAAAATCTAAATATCAAATAGCTGACTTGCATAGTTTTGTCACGACGCAAGGTCAAAAAGTTCATAAAAATATAGAGCTTATATAGAGAAAATTACCCAAAAATGACATGTCAAATTTTTTAAAAAATTTTTTCCATCAATCCAGGACATTGCAATGTCGTTGCATCTGACAGAAGTGCAAAAGAAAAATCTAAAAATCACATAGATGACTTGCATAGTTTTGTCACAGTGCAAGGTCAAAAGTCGCACAATAATATAGAGCTTTTATAGAGACAATTACCCAAAAATGACATGCCTATATTTTTTTATATTTTCTTTTAATCCAGGACATTTTGCAATGTCGTTGCATCTGACAAAAAAGCAATAAAAAATCTAAAAATCACATAGCTGACTTGCATAGTTTTGTCACGGCGCAAGGTCAACAGTCGCACAAAAATGTTGAGCTTATATAGAGAAAATTTCCCAAAAATGACATGCCTAAATTTTTTTTCCTTGAATATAGGACATCTTGAAATTTCGTTGCATCTGACAGAAAACCAATTCAAAAATCTAAAAAAAAACATAGGTGACTTGCATAGTTTTGTCACGACGCAAGGTCAAAAGTCGCATAAAAATATAGAGCTTTTATTTAGAAAATTACCCAAAAATGTCACGCCTAAATTTTTTTTTCCTTGAATCCAGGACATCTTGCAATTTCGTTGCATCTGACAGAAGTGCAATAGAAAATTCTAAAAATCATATTGCTGATTTCCATAGTTTTGTCACGGCGCAAGGTCAAAAGTCGCAAAACAATATAGAGCAATATAGTGCTTATATAGAGAAAATTACCCAAAAATGACATGCCTAAATTTTTTTTAAATTTTTTCTTCACTCTAGGACATCTTGGTATGTCGTTGCATCTGACAGAAGTGAAATAGAAAAATCTAAAAATCACATAGCTGACTTGCATAGTTTTGTCACGGCGCAAGGTCAAAAGTCGCACAATAATATAGAGCATACATAGAAACAAATTCCCAAAAACGACATGCCTAAAATTTTTAAAATTTTTCCTTCAATCCAGGACATCTTGCAATGTCGTTGCATCTGACAGAGTGCAATAGAAAAATCTTAATATCACATAGCTGACTTGCATAGTTTTGTAACGGCGCAAGGTCAAATGTCGCAAAATAATATAGAGCTTATATAGAGAAAATTACCCAAAAATGACATGCCTTTATTTTTTTATATTTTCCTTCAATCAAGGACATCTTGCAATGTCGTTGCATCTGACAGAA
>MUZC01004818.1:247259-298107 GCA_002072015.1 Radix auricularia | reverse complement strand
ATGTTTATTTTTCTCGACACACTTATCTTTGTTTTTATTAAGAAGGGTTTGATTTATCACAACCCTAATTTCCAGATCCGTTTATATTAATTTTTAAGGAGAATTTGAGACCCAAAACTAAATAAAGTTACTCTTATTGTGCCTACCCCGTAGCATAGCACGGGTATTTTGCTCGTAATAATATAAAATAGTATTATTTAAACGATAGAGGGTGATACACAGCTAGAGGGTGACTAACTTGGGTGGTGAGTGGGCTGGAATATCGGTGTTGGGGGAGGTGTTGTCAGCAATCATGGGTTATAGAATGGGACTATAAATGAAAAGCCCATGAGAAAATTTTCTTATTTAAAATGCAAACATAAACGTAAGATTTGTTCAGGTGGTGTGGTCTACATTTGTGCCCCCTTAACGAAAGGCTCATTCTCACCCCCTTCCCCAAACACACACACACCACTAAATCTATGTATCCATATTTGTCTAGGGAAAAATTTACATTCCAGATTGATGGCTTTTCTCCCCTGCGTTGGTGTTGAGAATTTCACTAATCTATACTCCTCCAGCCTCCAGGGTATCACATGGCTGACTTGACCAAACGCGCACCATAGAAACCTTATCAGTAGATACGTTTCCAGTATACTAGCTATATCTACGTCAAGGATAACTCAAAAGAAGACGTGTTCTATAGAACATTTTATATTCAAGTAGGTTAATTTGTGATGCCTTGATTAAACTAACATTACGGCTCAGATTTCCGTAGGAATACTTATCATCGTGAGTTCACCATCTCCAAGCCTCAACTAGCGTCTTGGCAACTTGCTCAATGTTTCTACTAGACAGAGAGAGCCTCGCTCCATTTTCTGAGCGTAGGACTTTCCCGGCCTGTGTCGTGCACAAGCCGCGTAGTCTACTGACGGGTGACTTTTCGCCCTTAAATTTATTAAGTCTCTCAGTATAGCATTAGCTCTAGACGGGTGGACTACGTTCCACAAGACTCCAGTCTCACGTCCACAAAAAGTGAAGAAGAATATTTCAAATAGATTGCTACACAAATGCAGGTCTGACCGCTGTGGTTGTTTGTTGCCAGTCCGTCACACTGGAAAGTTTGAGGACGTGGCATTCACATGAGACTGTGTTATAATGACTATGTCATTTTTCTGGAGTAAGGAAACTATTGTTTCTGAAGCTTCACCATATCGTACACTGTACAGCAAATTTCTCCGTGGGTGAGTTTCTGGTAAAAATACATACAAACGATAGTAGTTCGTCTCCTTCCGTAGTTCAACGCGCCTTTTCTCGCTATTTTCAAAGGAGGAAAAAAAACTGGTGTGGTGACGAGTGCAGAGTCGTACTCAGACGTTGACCCATAGAGCCCCGCAACCGATGGAGACTATCGACTTATCTCTTGGTGGTAAAGGTCCATCCAATTAGTGGGTATCCCGGGGACTCCTCCCCCCCCCCCCCCCCGATTGAGACCGACTTAACGTCCGTGCGATGAGACTCAATGTCATTAGAATTGAGGCTGCACAACTTACAGCTGGCCAGAACGGCCGGTCATTTTAATATAACGTTAAATGGAAGCCAGCGCCTGCTGTCAATCAAGCGGCCTAGGGGACAGTTTGTCTTTCGCACTTAGTTGTCGGGGGTCACGTCGTGAATCGAGCGGGTTATTATACCAATGTATACGTACCGGAAAGGTTGAGATTAGTGTCTATAACTAATTTATTGAGAACAGTGTTACACTCCTACTAGGTCCGGAGAAGTTAAGAATATGAAAACTGTGTCTCATAAGGATTCTATGATAACTTAACACGACTTCATGTTAACAACCGACTTTTGGCGGCACCGATTCCTGCGTAATTGGCCTCCGACTTCATAGCAGTTGATGGCGTCATGAATATTTGATGAAATCTCTCATCTAATTTCCTGGTTGCGGAGTTCACCGCGTGAGTCATGTGTCGCGTAAGAAACGACCTGCGGTTTCTGGACATCGATCCTGCCAGACGACCCAGGAACCAACATTAGGAAGCAAACACAAATGTGGACTTTTGAAAGTGGACACAAAAAGCAGAATAAACATCTCACTTACAACGCAATGAAATTTGTTGCTCAAGGCAACTCTCGGTGTCCAAAAAAAATAAATAATAAAGATGTTTTGATATATGAGTTTGAAATATAGAGTAGAAGGGGCTGTTTATAAGACACCTAACGGTGAGCGTTACACCCGTGGGCTTAAGTGTAAGGAGATTGTTAACCTGATCCAAGGTATAATTCATTATTTCATTTCTGCTGATGTCATGTCTCAAAATTTATGAATATTTCACAAATAGTCGTGAACGTTCTAAGAGGTTAGAATAATAAATATAAAAAAAAATAAATTCGAACAATGTTAAGTTCAGGCCTCTGAAACAATTAAATTATTTAATCTTTTTTTCAGTTTGAATTATCACCCGTTGCCGGTTTCAACTTTCATTTAATTTTTTTTTTTAATTTACTTGTGTTACATCTTTGTGACCGCGGTCTATCGCTGAATAGCATTGTGGGAGAGAGAAAGGGAGGTGAGAGAATCCTACTATGTTGTGATCTATGGGCTAGCGTCACTGTAGCCAATATTGTCAATCTATCATCTGTCCTCCCCTCCCTTCAAGCCAGTCTTCGTCACAACAGAGGCCATAGGCACAACGCTGGCAATGGTTTCACAAAGACTCTCAATTTGGAAGAACTCCTTCGCTAAAAAAAAAAAAATAGCGACATCTTGAAGGTTTCCGTTTATTATCGATCGTTAATCGACTTTATTTGAGGGTCTCTCTTCTTTTATCACCCTCTGTAATTCTTTCTCTCTCTCTTTCACTATCACATCACTCTCTCTTTCTGTCTCCTTCTCCCCCATCAAACTCTCTCCAGCCATTACCCCCCCCCCCCCACACACACACCCACACCACACCACTCGTCTCTTCTTCCTTCTGTCTCTCATCTCTCCATCCAACTTTACCAAAAGTATGTCGTTGGTTCTCGCACGCGTTTTCCCCTTAGTATTAGTCTGTGAACGCTCTTGACGCAGTCAGTTACTACCGCCGAGCAGCTGGCCTTTCTACGCCTCTGGGTAGAGCGTAGGAGTGTAACGAGGCCCCCGGGCCACTTGGAAAATGTAATTAGGATTAGCTTAAGAAATAAAGGGGAGGATGGTGTTTTCATCTGGTACAGGTCTAATGGAGGGCTCTGATGTCGGCTCTCTGTAGTCCAGACTGATCTCAGGGCAAAGACATTCTTTAAAACCGTCAGGAGGTAACACGTTAGAGGAAAAGTAAATCTTGCGAGTGAAATCCCTACAATGGCAGAGAATGAGTCTCTATGTTTTGGCAAAAACAGATTATAAGTTAAACTTCATTACAGGCCGTGTTGCAGTGTAATGACGAGCTGTCTAATTAATGGGATCTACAATATGGCAGCATACTGGGGGAGAATTCCTACTGCTATAATAATTCTTGTGATGTGCTAAAGATGACATTTTTCTTTATAGACTATCTTGAATAGTAGAGGTTCAAATGGTCATTTTTATATTTAGATTGGTGTGACCTATTTAGTCAGTATTTTGTCAGGGAGACATGTAACAATTGTTATAACACTCAGTTAGTGTTTAGTTGTGTTTGAGGGGGAAATCAATGTCCAGTTCAAGGCAGCCCCGCACATTCTTATCAGTTGAACTGAGGCTCCTGTATTCAACCCATGATGTAAGCGCATCTCACACAGCCTAGTTCCAATAGTTTCTTTGCCATTTCCTCAACTAAATGTTTGTTTCAATTTTTAGACCCAATCTTTACCTAGTATCTTCCCATTTTTAGTGAACTAATTTATTTTTGGAAAGAATAAATCAGCTAGCTGAATCCAACCATGAATATCACCCTTTCTTTTTGTTCTAAACAAGTGCACTCTGGATTCCAAGTCCCCAAACATACTAATGAGTTAATATTTAAAGCGTATATATATATATTACATTTTTAGAAGCATGTGACAAATAGATGAAGGCCTCTATCTCTAATATCTAATTGTGTCCACCCACAGATTTTTTTAAAAAAGAAATAAATAAAAAAGATCAAGTTCCATTGCTGATGGTGGTCTGGTAGAAAAATTAATCAATACCTCACTCTGCTGTCTTCTCTGTGGGGGCTGTGAAAAGTCCTGGTGGGCATTATCTCTGCTAAGCCTTCCATTCAGAGATATCAATCTTTTATAGCTTGTCCTACTCAGGTCAATGAGTATTGCTGCTTATTTTATTCTTAGCATCAACAAAAATGACTAAGGAAAGCTTGATATTTAGGGAAAAGGAGAGGATTTGGTGGTTTTCCCCTAATAATTTATTCAGTATAATAATGGTTTGTCCTTAAGAAACGGTTTGTTTGTATTTGTTTTTTCACTAACATCAGTAAACAGAAGATAGATTTTTTTTAAAAGAACTAATATACAAAGTAGGGCTGTACCAGATTTTTTAATTCGGCTAGAGTTGGATTTGGTTGGATTCATGAAGTGAAATCTCGCTGGAGCTGGATTTGTAAAAATGGCCAGATTCCGTATTTGTCATAGCCGTAATCCGGTACACACCTAATACAAAAATATAGAAACAGTATGACCTAAAAACCATAGCTCTTAGGTTCTTAATAAGATGTAGCTGTTATTGGTCAACTAGAATATTGAAAGACTTAATGAGTATCTCAAAAATATTGGAAGACTTAATGAGTGTCTCTGGAATATGGGAAGACTTTGTGTTTCTTCTCTCTTTAGAATATTTGCTTGGCATTAAAATGGAAATAACAAATACACATTATCTGACAAAGGTTTGCCATATTCTTAAGAAATAAACTTGTCTGTCTTTGTGGGTGGTCTTATTACTCTGATCTTTATGGCTCCTTTAATTTTACTAATGTTGAGTGCCCATCAGAGCCGGGTGGACTCATGGCCACCCTTTGGGGATTGGATCCCAACCTCAACCAGTACGCAAACCCATGGCCCTCTGATCACTAGTCGAATGTGGTGCCGCTCACCCACTATGCCTTAATTGTATTTATATTTTTAGAAATTAAAAAGTTACAGTTTAACAGCTTTTTCAAAAAGTTTAGTCTTCAATTTTTAAATTTTTTTTTTTTTAAATTTTTTTAACATTAAAACATTTTTCCTAATCGTTGCTCTCGATGCAGTATTGAACATCAGATAGAATCAGTGAGCTTAGCACAAATTATGTGAGCTTCTTATTAGATATTGTCAAAACATTTGTTCAGAAGCTCTCCATCAATCCACAACATGTGATACTCTGTTAGAAGCAAGTATAATATTCCCTGGGCAATAATTTTTGTTTTATCATCCAGATTAATATCCTGTAAAACAGCCCTTGATGCATTCAAATTTCTCTTTAATTTTCCTCTTAAAATCTCCATTGCTGAGTTCTCATCTCTATTGCTGTTATTTTTTCTCAAATTAGATTTGATCTCCCATTACATCCGTTCAGTGGAATAAAATGGATGAAAATGAAATATAACACAATAATCAGGAATACTGACAATAAATCTTTGTTCCTAAAATAATGTACATTTCCTTTCAATGATTATCTTTTTTTGCAATGCATTATGTTATAATGACTTATGATTTTAAAAAGAATAGTCACACTGAAAATATTTCTATATGACAAAGATCAGGTGAACATTTTTTGTACACTTGTTATTCCTTTAAAAATAGTCACAAAGTACACTATAATATTGAATTTCTTTTTTTTTTTTTAAATTGTCTGTCATCTCTGTAGAAGAAAAAAAAATAATGTAGTGTCATGTTTCAGACATGATGCACTTATGTCCCATCTAAATTCTTTCTACTTTATGCTGTTTTAAATCCAATTTTAATGCATTATGGTCCTGTGTCTAATTAAAACAAATGTCACATTGATTTTAATGTTTTTGATGTCAGCAAATCAAAATGTGAAAGCATGTCAAATGAATGTTACTGCACTTTCTTAAAATGAAAGGTCTCTACCTCAAGTTTTCTTTATTAAATTATTTGAATGCAGTAGGATAATTTTTTTCGTTTTTAAAATTATTTTCAAATATTTGTTAGGAGGGTGCTAACAAGTGGTTATCACCATAATTCCCTAATGAGGTAATTGATGGACTCTTGTTTGTGTCAGCTTTCAAATGTCTATAATATAAACTGTCACTTTGTGTCACTTGTCTTGTAAGATATTCATTTAAGCAATATAAATTAACAGTGTAACTTTTTCTCATTTCAGGTGCACAAGATGACAATTTTTTGACTGCTATGAAAGATTCACCTGCTAGATATCCTTTTCAAAAGTGTGTTGTAAAACAAAACAAAGATTTACTCACATAATTATGTCACCATGTGCTTTTCAGAGTGTTCCAAAATTTATTATCTCAATTTCAGTAAACTAGTTCTGTCTCCTTCTCAGAGGTGTGTCATGAAACAAACAAATATTATTTCAAACAGGATAAACAATAACTTTTGGTAGACTTTACTGTTTAAACCTTAAAACAAACTAACATTATTTCAAACAGGATAAACAATAGCTTTTGGTAGACTTTACTGTTGTTTAAACCTTCAAACGGTGCATAGCAAAAAAGTTTTCATAATAACAAATCAGGGCACTCCCATTTTTGCCATATGACAATTAGAGCTGGATCTTTTATGAGCCTAAAGTTTGTTTATGTTAAGTCATTTAGATTTCTACGATGGACTGCCATATTTTCATCAATCATTGACTCCTGTGTAGTATTTTACTAATTTTCATCATAAAAAACAGCTGCTTACACATATATGAGCTATCAAAAATACACAAGGCTCAAGCCCCATCTAAACAAAACTAGGATATCTCTTCTGGAATTAAATGAGCGAACTTTGTCGTACCTTGCCTTTACTGTACCTTAACACTGCAGCTCTTTTTATACACTTTGTACTTTAACACTACAGCTCTTTTTATCAGTTTTGTATTTTAACATTGCAGCACTTTTTATTAAGTGATATGTATTCCTTTCAGCAGTAAAGTTCTGCTGCTTCTTTAACCACATTCTCTTAACTAGTCCATATTTTATTGAGTGATATACATTCCTTTCACCATTATATTTCTTCTGTATCTTTTACCACCTCCTCCCAACTAGTTCCGGTTTTATTGAGTGATATACATTCCTTTCACTAATATAGTTCTTCTGTATCTTTTAAAACCTCCCAACTGGTACAGATTTTATTGAGTGATATATATTCCTTTCACTAATATAGTTCTTCTGTATCTTTTAAAACCTCCCAACTGGTACAGATTTTATTGAGTAATATACATTCCTTTCACTAATATAGTTCTTCTGTATCTTTAAAACCTCCCAACTGGTACAGATTTTATTGAGTAATATACATTCCTTTCACAAATATAGTTCTTCTGTATCTTTAAAACCTCCCAACTGGTACAGATTTTATTGAGTGATATACATTCCTTTCACTAATATAGTTCTTCTGTATCTTTTAAAACCTCCCAACTGGTACAGATTTTATTGAGTGATATACATTCCTTTCACTAATATAGTTCTTCTGTTTCTTTTAAAACCTCCCAACTGGTACAGATTTTATTGAGTAATATACATTCCTTTCACTAATATAGTTCTTCTGTATCTTTTAAAACCTCCCAACTGGTACAGCTTTTATTGAGTGATATACATTCCTTTCACTATTATAGTTCTTCTGTATCTTTTAAAACCTCCCAACTAGCCCACATTTTATTGAGTGATATGTATTCAAATCGCCATTATATTTCTTCTGCATCTTTTACCACCTCCTCCCAACTAGTCCACTTTTTCTTGCCGCTCTATTAAGTTTGTCCCAATGATTCCTTGTTTCTCCAGGGATGGAAATGAGAGCTGTGCAGTGTTAGGAATGTCATTACTTTGATCTATGTTTTCATATCCATCGCCATCTCATAATCATGTTCAACGAAGATTAAATCTTCAGACATCTGCATTTTTGTATGAACACGAGAAGTCACATACATTGGCCAAGAAACTCTTCTTGTGTGAATGGTTGGCCTGATTTCACCATATCTTCATGCCGCAATTAGACTTGCTTTCACAACAGCTTCAGTTTCTGGTTTTGCTTTTTCAAAAATCATCTGCTTTGAAATTAGACCCCCCTTCAATTCTTCTACCTTGTGTAGCTTTTGCTCTGCATTCAGACTTTCTTACATGTCTTAATGTGTAGTCTTGCAGTGCAGTCTCATTTTATATTCCTTGATTAGAGCCACATTATATCCATAAATTAGACACAGTGGTTTACCACCAATATCATTGGAAACAATCAGGCTCCAAATGAGCCTTGAATGGCTCTGTTTTTAAAATGAAATATTTTTCTTCAACATTAAAAAAAAAGGCTGGCTTTGATAAAAAAAAATTATTTAAAAAATATTGGGCTTCTTTTGTCAGACTTTTGATTGATTTCAAGTTTGGCCCAGCAGTTGAAGGTTAAATAACATCCTGGCACTGCACTACTTTAGTTTGGATGTGTCAATCTAAAATTAGCAACTCAACTTTACCAGGCTGATGTGAGGAGGACAATCCACTCACTACAAAAATTTAATTACAACTTATTGAGACAATTGAATATATGTATTCACATAAAATTTTCTCTCAGACCGGATATAATTGTACAGTGGTCAAGATCTTTCTGGCCAGTACAACATGCAAGATGTGGCCTGATACATGAGTTTTATGAAAGCAATTAAATATTTTTCAAAAAAGATCATATGATTGTTCTGTCTTATGTAAGTTGATGCTATGTGGGTGTGTGCTTTTACCCAATTTAGGTAATTTGGGAAAACAAATAATTAGGTTGTCAAAAATTAAATTTTATATTATTGAATTTCAAGGTGTTGAATTATAATTTTGTAGTATAAAATTCCTTTTATGTTATTTAACCCTTGATTTAGTTTCATAATATTTGTACATTTTTATTAGCTAAGAATTGATGCAACACAAATAACCTAAGTTGGAAATTTTTAAGTAATATAAAGCTCTAAAATAAAAATGACTAATCTTTTGATAGCATTTCTTTAACATTGAATATAAAATATTAAGAACTAATAGATTATTAATTTTACCTTATAAATACTTAATATATTGCGTGCTCAGGTTATTATTGTACCTGCGTGTTTTCCATCGCAATTAGAGATCTCATGTTAAAAATCTTTTTCGTCTTGCAATAGCTTAAACAGTTATTATTTTAAAAAGCAATACAAAGCAAAGATTGAGAGTAGGTTACAATTTTTTTTCTTTTTATTCTGAGCTCCTTTCCAAGGATCTCACAATTTAATAAATGTTTCCTTCATTCCATCAGTTGGTGACTTTTAAAAAAGTAATCATGAAATAGCAATGTTTGCTCTCTTTGCTCTAATTTGTTACTTTCTCAGAACCTCATAACGTAGGACGCAATAATCTTCTGTTTAACTATAAAAGGAACATCTGTAACAGATAAGACAAGATAACAGTTTCTGATAGATTAATATTTAATTTGGCCATCAATACTGGTTAGATAATGTATGCTCCTTAATTTCCTCTGTTGACTAATGCCCTTTTATTATTTCTCCTATTTTTACACCCCCACCCCATTTAGAAAGAATGTTTTTTTATTTTCATTGAATTTCCTTGACATGATGTACTATAGTGGAGGCCATTATCTGTTTTTTCTCTGTTTGGTCTGTGATTGGATTAGCAGGCTTTCACACTTATCTGGCCACCTCTGAGCAGACCACTAATGAAGACGTGAGTTATTGACACTTTCCTGCTTGATATGTCACTACATGTTATGTTGCCCTGCACCTGTCAGTCAATGTAGCTTTCAGAACTGCACTTTACTCAATTCACCCATTTCAAAATATTAAATATTGATTGTTTTCATCTGAACAAGTTTTTGTCATTTCCCACCCCACTCCTCCTCCTCCATGATGCCAAAAAAAAAAATGTTAATGCCCTCCCTGAGTTCATTTTTTTTTTACAAATCTGAAACTTTTTTTATTTTAATGTTCTTTGTAAAAATTGTTTTGGATTGTTTTAAAATTGTACTTTAAGGATGATCCACCACTAATCAAAAATAATTTTATTTTCGTTCGCAATCTCACAATCGTACAAGGTCTGTATTTTCTAATGGAGTAAATCCAAGAAGCAATTAAGTGCCCAGAATGTTTCATTAAGTAAATTAAAAGAAAATCGAATCCAGATGGTATGTCTGGGTCACTTCAAACTGGTCATTTTGGTGGTGACCAATTAAATATGTTAAAAGACGTCTGAATACTTTTGCTTACTCTGGTCTTCTGTTAGTGGTAAGAAATGGGGGGGAAGAAAATTGAAGAGTAGATGCTCTAGGGCAGAAGTTTATTATTTTAGGTACTGTTTGATATTTAACTGATAAGTCCCTAAACCTTTTTTACCTTTGATACCACAAGGTGCTAGACAGTTTACTCGTTTCACAGAATCTACATTGAACAATAAAGACATGATAATAGCAATCAATACCTCATGCATGGTTATAAAAAGTGTTTTTAATTTTTATTAATGAAATAGGATATTCTCATCAGGCATAACTATTTAATACCATATGGAAACATAAAATAATGACCTTAAAAGAATTTTCTTTTGGTCATCACTAGGGATTATTTATCATCAAAAAGTGTATTTAGGAATAACGTGTCCATCCGTGCTCCCCCCCACACACACACACACACACTTTCCCCCACTGTAGGGTCTAATATTTTTCTCTAAAATTTCTTTCCTCCCTTATTGTTTCCTATTTAGTCTATAAAATTAATGTACATTTCTTTTTCTTATGTGTCAGTGTTGATCCTTCTGGCCATACTTGTTTGACTTGTATGTGACTTTAAGTTGATTTTCAGTTGGCATGCTATTTAAAATTGTATACATTTTATATTTATTGACATTATGTTTGGCCCTTGATTTTTGTTTGCCCCTTAAACCCCCCTCGCTACCCAAAAAAAACAAATTTGTTGAGCTTTCCTTGACTATTGTCTACTGTAATAGAGGCCCTAGTTTGCTTTTTCTCCATTTGGTCTGTGGTGGGACTGGCTGGTTTCCATTCTTACCTCACAGCCTCAGAGCTGACGACCAATGAAGATGTGAGTAAATGGTTGTTTTTTGTTGTTGTTAATTTTTGTTTTTTATATTATTATTTTATTATTTTGGTTTGTGTTAACTGATGGACAATTGTTAAAAAGCAAATTCTGAAACTTTATTCAACCTGCTTTAATATTTATGCTGTGGCTTAAACTTAAAGAAACGTTTGAACGCTTCTTCACTTGCCTCAATAGACCTTAAAATCTGGAGAAAAAAAATAGCAATAATAATTTGATCCTCCTCATGATAAACCTTGTTCATAAAAAGACAAAACAAAAAGCCCAACTTTAACCACTCTTACTAAGAGAATCTGGAATCTAGATCATCAGAGAGGAAATTCATACTTTTGTCCCAGATTTGTCTCAGCTAATATATTTGGATACCCAAAAGCAGATTAAGCACGATAAACTGGTCTTTGTGGATGCCGGCTATTGCCTGGTCTAACGCTCCATAGAACTGGTCCTTCTCTTCCGGAGTTGAATAGAGTGTTGGGGCATACACACTAAGAATGTTTGCTGGGCCCGCAGTTGTTCTGAGTCTTAGAGTGAGGATCCTCTCCGTGCCTGATGACGGTGGTTCAATGGATGGTAGAAGAGTGTTTTTAACAGCGAAACCCACACCATGCTGTCTAGGTTCGTCTTTCGGTCTGCCTTGCCAGAAGAAGGTGTAATTGGCCTCTTTGAGTGAACCGTTGTCTGGGAGCCTGGTCTCCTGAAGGCATGCTATGTCAATCTTTAGCCTTTTAAGTTCTCTATCGATTATTCCTGTCTTCCGTGTGTCATTTATGGACTGCAGATCATCAGTGATGCCGGGACACATAGTCCTCACGTTCCAGCTAGCGATTCGAAGAGCTGGGGTCTTCTTTTTCTTTTTTGTATTTCTTGGTGCAGGGCTTAGTGGCCCACTTGTTGAGTGGTACTCTAATCTCCACGCACCCAGTGGAGAAGGCAGGCCATGACGGGATAGCACCTATTTGACTGGGGGCTGCCCAGTTTGAGGCGGGCGGTAGCTGTCCAGTGAGACATTGGTAGTCTCTCCCACCGTCGGAAGCAGCCCCTGGCGCCTAGCTCTACGTCAATTGAGCTTTGGCTTATAACCGGTAACTGCTGCTTCCCGTGTTTTGTCGACACCTTGCGGCGACGCTGGAGTGTCCTCTCCAGAGGTGATGCAAGCCTGGGCGGGTATTATGGAGAATTAGCTGCTGCCCATACAGCATATCCCCCCTCTCCACGTCAATGGTGTAACCAAGGGAACGACTTGCGTCGATGCAGCTTGGCTGCCATTGGCGTCGCAGGAGCTGCCGGTATGTACATAAGTCTTATGTATAGACCGCCTGTAGGTGCTCCAATTCCTGATTTTCTTTCAGGGTTTACTCCCTTAGCCTTTCCCGCAAGGCAGGTATAGCCGCAAGGCAGCGGAGGATTTGTATTCGGAGTTTCCTTCTCCTAGATGAACTACCAGCCAAGGTTTTAACGAGCATCATCTACCCGTAGGGGTGCCAGAACCGGGGTTTGAACCCGTGACCGATTTTTATTTTTATTTTAGAATTGTTTTTGTACCGCAGCGCACTAACACTTTGACCACCGCGCCCCACACAACATAAACTACCACTAACAGAATGAAGACCTTTATCAAAAGAAATGCGACAAGATTGAAAAAATCCAAGCTATGGGAGATCTGTCAACATGAAACCAAAAAAAAATGTCCTTGAAAGAAAATGGAATGAAAAGGACACACCCGATGGAAAGACAATAACAATTACAGTCAAACCCGAAAAGCGTCGAGATAATAGGGTTGGCAAGATAATCGGGGATGAGATAAGTGGGTTCGACTGTACTCTTAATGTGTTTAAGTGTTGTAATGCGCTCCTCACAGCTATTACCAAAGCGTTGTAAAGCGTCCCTAGATAGCACTCTCGTTAGAAATGAGTTCACGGAAATTTAAACTCTTCAATGCTTGAAAAATGATGTATTCAACTTCTGGCAATGGCGCCGTTGCCCGCGCTAGTCTTATTGCTCGATTCGCGAAGTTTTTTGGTAGCTTTTACTTTTTTTTTTTTTGAAGATGCGATTTTCCTATACTTTAATATAAAAATAATAGTACTAAACTACAGGTAAATATAGTATGTAACTCAAGAAAATATTTTAGATGCGTAATATAACCATACTTAGCCTAAAAAATTAAGTCAGTATGACAATAATAATATAAATGGATTTTTACGCAATTTTTAAAATTTCATAACCAGTTGATCGCAATTCGGGAAATTCTTACGGGACTGTGGCAAATATTTTCTGAAAATCTAATGGCACATTAAGAGTTAAGTAAGGCTAGCAATACAATGAAAGTCACAAAGCAAATGGCGACAAGGAGACGTATTGTGTTGGGTGACGCAAAGAGAATAAGAAAGAGTTGAGAATACTGGTGAGAGATTGGGGAAAATGGAAGGCTTTGACTATAGTCTGAAGTTCCACCAGGAATATAAAGGAAAAATGATGATGTTTTATTTGTAATGACAAGGACAATATTTGAGCTGTGCCTCACTAACAATATATAGGTAAACAAAGCCACATATTAATTATTTGACCTCATTATGATGCTCAGTATTGCCAAATTGCTTCCATCTAATATTAACATATCTGTAAACGTTCAGTTTGACTATGCAATTGCTCTTGAAGGCCTTGTGGCTTGAACTTGTTATTCTTTAAAGTTTTCCACTCTGTGAATTTTAATCTACCTGAAAATAGCACTATCCCAAGAAAAAGTTCAGAAACAAGTTGACACCCTTGCCTCAAGACCTAACCCAGGGTTATAAAAGTTGAGGCACTTGTCCAAATATCTATTTTTATTCTGGGTTTATTTCATTATTAATAATAATTAAGCTTGTTCTCTTATGTTCCCTAATTGATTTTTTTAATGGAATTGTTTCTGTTTTTACATTTGATTATTTGTTAATGATTTGTTTTGTGTGCTTGTGTCAATGCTATTTTAGCATGCTCTAAACACTCATTAAAGAACAATTTTGTTTGATGTCTCTGAAGTGATTCTTTATTCACTTTAAAGTCCCCTTAAAGAATATAGAAAAGTTGCTAATTACTTTTCAAAAAACTCAAAATGCAATTATTTTTGGAACAAAATTTAAATACACAATAGTCACTTCAGTCTATCATATAATGATGCAAAGGGCACCAGGTCCACCCTCCCTTTTTTTTAAATAAATATTATTCCTGTCTCTGTTTCTTGCCAAATGATTTATATGTTTACTTTAATAATTATATTCCATTTCAATATGTTTAAACTATAATGGTCAGGAAGTCCCTGGGAACAGCCTGTTTTCTTAAGCAATGTTCTCTCTATTATTCATTTGTCCGTGTGAAAAGTAAAAAAACTTGTGTGCAAAGTTGCCCAGCATCCATTTTTTGTGCAATATTTACAAAATTTGCTGCGCTGTAATTCAAAACTGCTGCGCGGCATCAGACTCCTGCGCAGCCTGTGCATTACAAAGGGAAAATTGTTCATAAGCATTCTGTAAAGTCTTCAGAACTTAAGTGCCAAATTTTCTATGTATGTTATATAATTGACCAATCATATTTACACTCTTAGCGGCCTAAAGAATTCCTGCTTAGCTATACCAGCTTGTAAACAAAATTGTCGATGTCAAAGGTCAGCTCATTTAAAAAGATGACAAATTTTATCATGGTCGATTTGTGCTAAGGGTAGAACTAGACAATGAAAAGCTATCAAATTTAAGTGACAACTAAGCTATCAGATTTTAAATAAAAGCAGAGTTATCAGGTTTTAACTACCTTAAACTTAAATTCAGAGAGTATTGAATCCATTAAACATGAAACACAAAGATGATTCTTGATGCCCACAAATGTTATTCATACCATGTGAGTTTTATATAATGTAATTTAAGGGTACCCATTCTCTGTCTACTCCCACATGTTGTTTCACATTTAAAGAATTGAATCTTAAAACTAATATAGCTACAGATATCTGAGGATATTATTTGTTGTTCAAGTAAATCATGTTTACACTTATCAATATTTAGAGTGTTTGTGAGAGTATGAGAAAGGCATCGGACATAAAGAATGTTCACATGACAAACAATATTGGTAGTCAGTAAAATAAGTGTAAGATAATTTTATTATACTGAACTTTAACAGGGAATTGGCTGTAGTTTTATTTTATAATCCTCCTATACAAATTTGTATTAAATATCATGTGCTATATATTGCTGTTAAATAACACGAAAGTTGTGGTTGAAAACAATTCTTATGTCTTCTCTTATTCTTTTATTTATTTATTTTTTTTGTTACCCTCTCTGCTACAGATAAAAGGCACATTTACAGCAAAAAGAGGTCAAGATAACTTCAACCCTTTTAGTAAAGGCTCGCTCTTCAAAAATTGTATGGGAGTTTTATGTGGACCAAATCCCCCAAGGTAAATATTGTAAATGCCTTGAAGTGGAAAATGTGAATTCATATTTTATTATTTAAAGTCTTTGCTGAGGTTGTTGAATCACAAAATTAATTTATTTTAAAGAGGTTATTTTCATCTGAGGTTTAGGAGTGACTGTACATATCAAAAGAGAGTCTTTATTCTTTGTGTGCAAAAAAAAAATGTGTAGTCCTCTTAAACACCAGTTTGATATATTTATAACATACCTGTAGGATAAATTAGATGCAGGCTCTTTATAAATAATTCTTGTTGGGAACTGACCATATGTTAAGTTGAAAAGCTTTAACAACTAAAGAATTCCTCAAGTTGATGTTGGTCCTTTAATTTTGTTTCATTTTTAATTCAATGATACTGTATTATTTGAGTTAAGTCCTTACGTAAATATATTTTTATGCTACCAGTTTTTATTATCCTCCCATAAGCTATTTTAAAAATTATATAAAAATAAATAAAAGTTTTCCCTACAAATTGTTCAAAACCTTTCAAAAACTATTTTCTTTTGTTGTAAACAGCTTGTTAGATCGCCGAGGATTTGTGGTGCCTGAGGCAGAGCCTGTGTCACATGTAAGTGTTGGTCATTCTGAGAAAGACGGTAATGCGGTGAATGCTCACCACGAGTACTATGGGTCTACCCATATCACCACACAGAAAGTAGGTCATCTGGGGTTGTCTATGCACGAAAGCACGCTTTTCCGTGTCCAAATGCATGTGCATTTTCACACCTTATGATTCAGAGACAGTTTGGGCAACCCACCCAAATAATTTTTTTAACAACAAAATATAAAATCTAAATATTGGTAATGGGTTGGGTTTTTTTTTAATTATAATAAATGCCATAGAACAGAAGTAGCACCTGTGTAATATTTGAGTTGCTATCACAAAATACCATCCAGACCTCCTCATAAAGGTTGCCCAGGCCTAGAAGAAAGCACACATTTATATCTTTCACTTTCTGACACAGCAGTCCCCATGCCTAGCCATTCAGCTCAACTTTGCTTTCAATCATTGTTCAAGACTAAATTGCTTAAATCCATAGCTTATACTTCAGTGGTGTTTATTTAGTTATACACCAAGCCTGCCTCGATACATTGGTCAACCATTATCAGTGTGTCCTAAGTGCTCATTACAATTCATTTATACACAAAGGTGAAATAGTGGGAAGTTGGTATAATTTCAGTACAATTATTTTTTCATAGGATTATGTATTTATAATTTTGGAAGTATAGCTCTTATTGTTTGTAGTAGCCATTCTAGTTTGCTATGATATATGATAGCTCTATTATAACAATTATTGTTACTGTTTTTTAAAGACAAGGTTGTTGTTTTTTTTTTATTGGTTTACACGTATTCTGTTAATCAGACACATTGTTTTTTTTTGTTGTTTTTTTTTTTGTTACTGTTGTTTTATTTTATTCAACATTTCCTAGCTCCTTAGTTTCAATATTATTTTCAACAGTATGCCTATAAATTATGTGGGAAAGGCACTGTTCCTTTTCTTAAAAAAAGTAAAATAGACACATACATTAAAGAAAAAATCATTGCAGCTCATTTTTTACCTAGCTTCATCCTTTTTTTTCTGAATGTTAGCTGTGGTTTTTATGTGTGAAGTTACTGAGCAATAAACATGTAAAGTTTTATTTTTAGATAATTAAAGAAAAGACTTATTTAAACCATAATCTATCATGCAATTGTAAGCTTACTCCCTGATATTACCTGAACTTCATCTCGATTAAGGACTAGTAGTCACTCATTTTATTTTTTTTTTGGAGTAAAATATTCAATGCTTTCCTTGCGCTTAGGACTTTCATTATTTTTTCATGTTTCTAAATTTTGTTGTAAACTATAGATATATTGTTTAATTATTTTTATATCACTAGCTTCTGATGTCTATTTGCTTTGAAATATTAAAGAAAATATGCAGAATGATCATAGTTACAAATACATACCTCAAACATGTTACAAATAAACAAATTTTAAATATTTAAACGTTCATATAAAAATAAAAAAGCTATATTTAACCAAGGTAATCAATCATTAAATTGTGTAACAGCTTCAAAGAAAGTAATGAATCATCTTGTAATGTTATGTTACACAATGGTGATCAATTTAAAATGTTTTATGGTGTTGTTTTCTTTGTTGGTTTTTTTTATATTATTTTGACATTTAATCAAACCAACTTATTTTGTGCTGATTATCAATTTTCAAAAACAGAATACTTTTAATAATTTAAATGTCTAAAAAGAAACATATTTAAAGTAATTTGGATCATTTTTTTTAATGGGTAAAATGATTTTTAAGTTGTGTTTTAAACAACTTACATTTAAAATAAATATTTGTAAGCTATAAAACTATTTCTCAAAAATATTTCTCTGGTGATCATTGAAGCCTTCAACCATCTACTTTATTTTTTATAAAAGTTATATTTTATTTGTCTTACCTTATCTCTTCCACAGACAAACAACATGGGTACCAACACAACAGCAGACAGACCAACTGTAGTAGTCACAGATGAGACGCCTGGAGAGGGGGTGAAAAAACGAGACATGATCAGCTACCAGACGCCAGATGGATCTGTTAATAGCAAGTTGCCTCCCCTCAATGGAACAGGTTGGTGCTGGCACTTACTTTTTCACAATTTCGGCAATAATGTGAGGGTTTGGTTTATGTGCTTTGGGTTTTCTAACAATGACATCTAATACATTTATCTTATAAATAGGCATTATCAAGCATTAGCAAAGGCTGGTATTTGAGTGATTCTCTCCCTGTTATAACCACTGATGAATGATTAGCCATCATTTTTCTTTCAATTAATTTGTGTGTGTGTACCTTTGTTAAGTCTAGAACAACGCATCACTAGAATTCCTCTTGAAGATTTATAAAAGTGGCATTTAATTTCAACAGATCCCTTCTGAAGTAGACAAACAATTTTTATGTGAGAGTTGTCACTTTTTTTTATAATAAATATATCTGCGTTATCAAAATATTTGCGGTTTAATCCTACATGTGGAAGAAAATCAGTAGTCCCGAGCCTGCGCTCTTCATGGGGCTTCCCGGAAAACCCCCTCAGCCCTCTGGCCCCCTAAGGGACGTAAAGACTGAGAAGCCCCCCCGGAGCGGTCGCTGCTACAAGCGGCCGCCTGGGATCAAAAACGCCTCCCACTTAAGTGTGCCTCCCAAAGGAGGTGTGGAATTTCTTACTGTGACTCGCTATCAACATAGTATCACTTTGGCGCCACCACGGCAAAGCTTACGAGTCTCTATAGTTTAGATCGCCGCAAAGCGTGGGATCATCACTGACCTACCCAGGGTTTAACCCCCACCGGAAGGTTTCCTCAGAGCTGGCGACCAAAAGCTTTTCCTAGCGGTACCTTTTGCTATTCCGTACTGGCGCTCTTGGCCCTAAACCGGCACTGCTCAACAGCGTTGCTAGTTAATTGAGGGGGACGAAACGGTCGCTTAGGAGTAACCCGACCCTCAACGGGTACTTTGGTTTTCATCATCGGCATTACATCTAAATGCTTTGCCTAAGATCCATACAGCGACTGTAATCATATATGACTAGCACCTAGCACCTAACAACGGTCTTCGGCTGTCCAAGCCAGGGGTTTGTCGTTTTCAGGTTGTGGTCTGCTCCACAACCCTACTCGTCTGTCGAACCACGTAGAGGTCACCCCTTCTCGACAGAAGGTTTAATCAAATGTTCTTATGTTCATTAGCAATGATAGACATTGCAATGTTACCTGATAATTGGCAAGAAATTAACATGCCTATGCAGTTGAATGTTATTACTACTTTGTAAAGCATTTTGCCAGACGTATTTCATCTATACTTTTAAGTACCAGTTTATATCATCAAATTCAAGCTGCATCCATAGTTATGCTTAATTATAGAAGAAATACTACCAAATGAAATATTTTGAATCTCGTTGCAGTATTGTTTGGTTTTATCAGCAATGAGATGAACTGACAAATTATAATAACGAATCAATTAACTTATAATTTATTATGAGTTTTTGATGTTCTGTTTAATGGATTGGAAGTCACAAGCTGAATTTATGATATATGAGAGAGATCCCACTTTTGACTCTTTCCACAAAAGTTCCTCTTCCTACTCATTCAGTGACACTTAAAGAACATTTTCTTTATCATTTAAATCATTTCAAAACTTTTATTCAATTTTGTACAAGAATATTCCCACAAAAAAAATGTCTAAGTAGTTATTTAAGTCAATACTAGTTGAAAGGAGGCAGCTGTAAATGTCCAGTCATCCGCTGATGACACACCAAAAGGGTGATAAGTAATGAGATCATTTTTTTCAGGTCAAAGAGTTTCAGACAAACGCAAACAACATCCAAGAAAATATTTAAGGAAATACAGGACTGAAAAAAATATTAAAAACTCAATATGAGCAAAGTGTATTTGTTCTTGATATTTTAATAATTTCTTGTTTATTTACTTTCAGTTTTGTGTTAGACTTAGTTTTGATTTCAAAAGATGATTCATTTTATCCCCCCCCNAAAAAAAAAAAAAAAAAAAAAAAAAACTAACAAACTTGTAAAACCCAATTTGATAAAAACAAATACTTAAGATTAAACGTGGTGGGTATTTATTTTTTAAATGTACTTCATTATAAGATAACCTCTCATCTATTCTGTAACTGTTTTGATTTATTATAATTATTCTAAATATATATCATATATATTAAAAAATATATTTAACACACTTTTCAATTAGAAATTATGAATTATATGTTAAACAAAGCACACACAAAAACAAGTATCTACTGTGAACATCTCATGTGCAGCTATAATTAGTTGACTTTGAATTCTCCTCCTATCCCTATGCTACCTATGACAGGAGTAAGCACAGGCCAGAACTGCATAGGTATAACATCTATTAGCATATGTACACATTTTCTATCATTTATGTGTGTGACCTTATTTTAATACAGCATGTACATTTATAGAAGTGTTGGGGTTTTTGCAGTATTCTTTTAAGCTCATTGTAATTTGAGTTATGTTCTTATACTTTAAAAATGTTGTTGGATTTCTTTCTTTTTTCCCATTGTCATTCCTCAAGCTTATTTTATGTTTTATTTATAGTGATCCTTTGCTTGCCTCAGGTTTACTCAAGCTATTAACTTAAAATTTCATGGCAATGGAGGGTAATACCTCGTTTCCATAATGGAATCTTACTTGAAGAGCAGAAATCTTTTAAACAAACCCTAAAGTAAAATGGTGTCCATAAAAGTGGAATTTACATTTTTTAATGCCATTTTGCCATCCTAGAATTATTGAATTAAATGAGCACCTTTTTTAAATTACAATTTAACTTGTATCATTTTATATTTAAGATAGAATGCAAGTAGTCTTGTGGCATAAAAAATAAACTACAGATGTTAAGAATCCCTAACAGTAACATTTTATTTTTATTTGTGATTTTGCATTATTTATTATTTTCCTTTTTTAAAGAAAACATTTCCTCAATACTAATTACACTAACTACTTATAAATTCTTTTTATACATAAAATTGATTTAAAAACTTATCTATTTATATTTTTCAAATAAATTTTACAGAATATAATATTTGAGTTTTTGGAATATAAGAACTATAATGCAAGAATATTCCATTCCATTATTTTATGGCATAAAAATATTTCATTTGAAACATTTCTTTTGAAAATTTTATAGCAAAACAACTTTTTTATCATGCTTTATATTAATTTCCACAAGATTACCATGTTTATATATTTTATTTTTTTGCATGTCTTTGATTTTCTAGGGATTCAGATGGGGTTTTTTTTTTTTTTTTTCAAATTTTTATTTAATTAAAGACTTTTTTTTATCACTGCAACTTAAAGAGATGTATGTTTCAGATTATTAAAAATTTGTATTCAATGGCTGTCTTTGTGATAAATAAATGCATTCAGAATTTATCAAGACTATCAAATATTGAGTACTTCTAATCTAATTAATTTCAGTCCTCTTTCTATTCTACACATTTTCCCTGTTTTTATTTTCATTAAAAGACTATCTACTTTCAAACAATTTGGAACCAAGAGAGCTCCTAGCCAATAAAGCATCTTTGTCATCATTAGATTAATTCATTGTTAACTGTTGTTGTATCTGGTGTTGTTGAAGTTGAAAGTTTTGGGTTGTTTTAACTGCTTCCTTAAACATTCCAGGCAAGAAGAATCATATTTGGGATATGACCCTTAACCAACTCGACTACCTGGGTAAGTTCTAGCATTGGCCGAGCCCCACCACTTGGCTCTGTGCCCCACCCCCCCACCCCAGTTGGATCGTATTGTACTTCTTTGACTGTGTAGAATCTCTTTGTTCTAGTTACCAGTGTTGTTAATTGTTGATCAGGTGCTGGGCCGCTACTTTTTTAAATGGCCAGGTTTTTCAGAGCTAGTGTTTGCATGCTGCCATTTTTGTTGTTTGACGTGTAAGCTATCTTCTGAAATTCACTAGCACTAGGTTTCCTGTGTGCTTTATTAGCAATGTATAGAATTATTACAAACATTTTATCAAAGATTTCAAAGCTTCAAACAGAGGTTTGTTTTCAAAGGATATCCTTAATTTACTAAATAAATTATCTCAAGTTAACAAAATCCTTGATCGTTAAATAACAGTTGCCAGTAACAGGTTGTGAATAAACATGGTTTTATCTCTACCTTTGTTTAAAACAGTCTGATAAGGTTTTGATTTATTTTGTGTCTTTTAGTTTTCCATCATTAGAACACCCTAAATAAAGCAAATTTTAAATGCTTATCGTCATGATTTTTTTACAAAATTATTTATAGTATTCTTTATATTGGACCGACCATTAGAAATTCTTTTTGCCTTCCTCAGTTTAAGACACAAACAGTGGATGGAAAAAAAATGGTTTATGCCTTTAGATATCTTTACAAATCTGATCAATTTTTAAGAATGTGTTATGTTACAGTTTTATATTGTGTAACTTATAGCATAAATGATGAGGTCTAGATTTTGTTGTTTTTTGGTTTTGTTTTTTTTAATATTTTCAGCTAAATGTTCCTATTTAGATAAATGCATATAAAAATTTTATGGTTGCTAATTATACATTCAGACCTCACTAAGTGAAATTTCTTTAAGTCGAAAACCTCCCTATATAGAATTATTGTTTGGTCCTGGCCAAATTCCATTAGACTAATGTATTTTAGATCTCCGTAACTCGAAGAGTTTTGGCTCCATAGGTCCAAGGTCTTTGTGTAAAGGGGGGGGGGGGTGTTGCTTTCTCAGTAATAGAAGTATTTCAAAGCTAAGTCAGCTTCCTTTCATATGAAACATCAAATACTGCCTCTCCTTCCTGTCAAGCCTTCTCATATGTATGGCTGTTCTCCCCTCTCAATATCAACATTGTCCTTTATTAATCTGCGCCTATTGCGCCATTTTCCCTAACTCAAAAATTCAGGTCCCTTTGAGTGTGACTTAGAGAGGTCCAACTGTATTATTATTATTATTACTGAACCAGCTGACATCATCTTAGTCTGGTCTAACCATCTAGTGCTAAAATACCAGAAATTTTTTTGATTGAAACAGGCTTCGTTAATATATTTTTTTAGTGTTACGGAGCATATATTTATTTCTTGTGCCTAAAAACACACCACAAAATGTTCTTGTAACCAGTTCAAGCTCAAAGAATTTTTTAAGGCCCTAAAAATAATATTTTGCAAGACATTATCTAGACCTTTTCAGGGTTTAATTTTATATTTGTTCATATTGTCCTAACACTTCTTCAACCTTCCTCCCTTATTGAGTTTGACATAATCAAGGGAACAGCCCTATACCAATATAAAGATTTTTCTTGTGCTTCCCAATAAAATTTCTCACCTGGAATCACTACGGTTTAAAGAAAACTGCCCTAATTATGCTAGCGCTAAAATGAGTGCCTGAAAGTTGCCTTAGTTTGTTCTAAAGTTTATTCTAAAAGTAGAAGCTAGCTTAGCTGAGTCCATCACAATTGTGTGTTCGATGTTTTATATTTATTGATGTTTAAATGTGCTTTTTACTAGTGGGATTTCCACTCTGTACTATTTTCTAAAGGCCATTGTTTGTATACATCTGTTTAGTCAAAGGTTTGTTTGCTTTAATCAGTGGTTTTCTCTGTCACCCTCCCCTCACTTGTGGATTTCTTTACTTTCTGTCCACCACCTCCTGTTTAAAAGAAAACAGTTTGTACTTTTCATTATGTTTTTATTGAAACTATTTGTATAAATCAGTTGTTAATTTTTTCTTTTAATCTCTGGTTTATTTCATATTGCTCCTATAACCTTGTTAGTTTCCTTTGAATCACTGCATTGTGTTGTTTTTTTTATTTGAATTCACTTAAGTTTTACTGTCTCGCCTACTCCGGCTGAGGTGCACTGGGTCCTTGACCTTGACTGAGACCCAGGAAACCGGCATGGATACAAACCAGGATATTATGTTGGCAGTAATAAAAGCAACAATATTAGGATCTAGAGTTAAATGCACCTGATCAAAGCTGCAGCTAAATTGCTAACCCTGTTTCTTCTAGGAGTTTGGTTCCCATAACTAGCTTAAGTTTTTGACATTGATTTTCTTTTGTCCTGGGGGTGCATAAGATTAGTGATAGTAACCGGAAGTTGGAATCCGCTCTATACTTTGGAAGGTACATTTTACGGAAACCGCCCTTTTTATGTTTCCAGACTATCCATTTGATCTCACTTACAGGGGAAAGTTCACAATTATGTATCATGAAGAACTGCATCTGGGTAGCTGATGCCTTCCTTTATAAATGATTTTCCAGGTGGACTGACATTGTATTTAATGATTTTTTTAAATATTATTTCTTTTTTTTTTTGTAAAACCTTGTTTGTTTTCAAGGATCTTTAATTTTTTATACATTTTTGTTATATTCTCGTATTAGAAATATTGGATTTTGCTGGAATTAAAAGATATTTGGACGTCTGATCTTTAAACTGACATGATTGCTACAAGAGCTTGAAACAAAAAAAAAATTAAGCAAAATTAGCAAAATATTTTAAGAAATTCTGAAACATCCTTTATCTAATAAATTAATATGTATTTGATGTCCCACATACTCAAAAATAAATAGAATCAATATACATAATTTGCTAGAAATTTTAGAAAGTAGCGCACTGCTAAAAACAAAAAAGCCTTAGAAAAAAATTACTGCACCAAAAATAACTCTTTTCGAACATTCGCATACAATTTTTCAATGTGGAAATAAATGAAAAAAAATTATGAAAGGTCTGCATTACATTTTTTTTTCTTATGTGTATTTTTTCTAAATTAATAGATTTCAGCTGACATATATTCATTTTGAAAACTTCAAAAGTATGCAACATGAGCAAAAAGATAGTTACATCAGACATTGTATGAGTATATCCAATCTCATAAACCAAGCAGTCGAAAACATGAGATGCGATTTCAAGATATCAATAGCTTCATCCAGGCCGACTTTCAGTTGTTTTTTAGCCCCCCCNGCCCCCCCCCCCCCCACCCTTTTTTAAACTTTAAAAAAAATTATTATCAATGTATTTCACTCTTTATTCAAATTGAATGATATAATCATTCATAGAATTTTCTTTTCATCACCCAAAATTTCTTTTAAAAAAATAAATTAATGTTCACCTGTATCTAATCTACACAGTATTATATTGAGATGTAATATGCTTGAGGAAATCTTCTAGCTGCAACGTTGCCACCTCCTATTTACCCAATGGTATTTTTGTTTCTGCATCTTTTTGTTCCTGTTGGCTCTGTGGAAGCTAACTATTATTTTACTTTGCTTTATTTAGTTGATTTTGTTTAATTTATTTATTTTTTATTTTATCATTGTTGGAAAATTTACAGACCATTGATGGGCCCATTCATCTCATTCTTTTGCCCTTCTTAAGGTAGGGAATGTCTTAGTTCAGATGTGCACTTCTTCCCATTGTTAAACAATGTATCTTGTACTTTTTTTTTCCATGCCAAACATTTATTGATTCTTCAACAGTAGCTTTCCTCATTCCATGCTTGCCCCCCCCCCCCTTTTTCATACACACAAACACTCATTATTCACCTAACAGTTCTTTTGCGCTGAAGTCTTCTGACGGCCTGCAACATTAAATCTAACTGGTCCTAGCTTTAACATGAATGCCATCAGTTCTAATGTCATGTAGTATAAATGCCAGGACTCCTAATGTGTTATTGTATAATAAATGACACCAGACCATATGCAGATTTTTTAAAAAAAATTAATCTTATCATATCTTAAGTATATAAATATCCAGTTCTTTAGTAAAAATGTGCTCAAAATAAAAGACTTCAGTCTTAGGATAAAAAATGCTTGTTTTCTTAATCCTTTAAATGAAATGGGAATGAATTTTTTTTAATTATTTTAAAATAGATCTCAGAACAAACAGAAATCCTTTAAGCAACAGAATACTATCCCCTATTATGTCATTTTATTGCATACCATTGCATTAAACTTACACATTTTGTTTCTCTTATTACATAATTTTTTTAAAGTATTAACATAACGTAAATCCATTGTCTGCTCTATTCCTCTTGCACTCCCTACTTCCAACTACTCAAAATAATATTAAAGATTTACCAATGAGGGAAAATATCTAATGTACTTGAAGAAGATCTTTCCACCCTGGCTCCATTATAGCTATAATATTATTTGAAAAAATGAAAGTAATAAGTCGGTGCATGAATCTGTTGATCATTTTAGAAATATTGGAATGTAACTAGAGAATGCTGCCTTCATTATTGCTGGGAATGCCGAGGAAGAAAAACACTACACACAAATAACAGGAGCAAAGAAAATTTGAATCCTCTAACATTCTGAGAGGGTTTTTTTTTTTTTTAATATTTTTCTGATGCCCTAAAATTCAGTTAATTGGGTACAGCCTGATCACAGCTAATAATTTCAACACAAAATATTATGTAAGCCTTTTTAAACAGATTCTCCATCAAGGAGGCACTAAAAATTCAGAAAGATAATTTAATTTCTAAAAAGCATTCTGCAGAGGAAGATTTATAGGTGTTTTTTTTTCTATTTTGTTGTCAAAATGGGTTAGCGGCTTATGATGGAATCCCAGACTTTAATTTGAATTGTCCACACAGCTTTTCCCAGCTCTTATCATAGTTTGATCATGCACTTCTGCTGTCTTGTTAATAAGAAAAATGGTTATCACATCACATTGGAATTTTTTTTTGTGTGTTTGCTGAACTTTTACATTTTGTTCATGTTTGCATGCTGCTCAATGTGATCTCCTTTAATTATTTCTTTTTGTCTTAAATGTTTTGAGATTGTACATAGAGCTAATATGCGCATGTTTGGAGCGCATGCCTCAGTTGTAGAAATTAAGTCAGCCTCTGTTCATTGATGCAATTACAAACAACACTGAAACAAGGGTAGATACAAAAAAATGTACTGAAACAAGAGTAAATAAAAAAATGTACTGAAACAAGGGTAAATTTTAAAGAATTTACTGAAACAAAAATTTGAAATACTTGCATATTATTTGTATATAGGATATGTCAAATACTAAATATACAAGTTGAAACAATAAATTAATAGACTAATACACAAGTAGAAGTTTCGGCTAATGTTCATCAGTACAAATCGCTTACATAAGTATTAAATTTAAACTTATATTATATTATACATACATGAACAAGAATTAAGTAAAGATTTTTTAAAACATAGAAACAAAAAAGAATTACCTTTTAAAAACATAGATAATAGAAGAGAAAGGAATTAAGGATGCATACAAAATTACAGTTAGAACCACAACTGGAAAAAAGATTCCAGTTACGTAAAATTTTCAAATTCGGTTCAATCCTTTCGTTGCCAATGTTCCTACAATTTTAACGTTTATGTCATTTTTAAGCATCTTATGGGGTGTTTTTAAATACAATTACTTTCAATTTACTTACATTTATTTATTTTATTTTTAAACTTGCAGGTCACAACTTATAAAATCTTAAAGTTCCTGGCTAGTTATTCCTGTTATCTCCCTTACCAATAATGACTAACCACCTTGAATCGTTAAGATCTCCTGAGTAATAATAAACTTCAATACTAAAGAAATTATCCTAAAGTACAAAAAAAAAAAAAAAGGCTATTTATGGCCAATCTTATGATGTATATTAATACTGTATATCAATTTTAAATTTATAATATCACTGCATAAATAAAAATGTCATGCTTTATCTTATCTGTTACAGAAGCTCCTTCTATACTGAAGATTATTGCTTTCAACCTTAATAAACTTGATTGTTTTTTTATTTGTCCCCTCAGGTCATAGAGTTAACATCTACCCAGCCAATCATGGAGGAGTCAACTATTACAGGGAAAACCATCACCCTGCCCGACCGTCAGATGCCTACATGCCTGCCCCAGGCTACAGAGAGGATCCCAAAAAGCATGGTGTGGTGCCCCATGAAGACCTCAGTCAGAAGTACGTATCGTCTCGGGGCGTCAGCACAATTGATTACCACCAAGGGGTTCATTACTGAAGGAAAAGAAAACTGCACAACCAAATCCCCAACATGACATTAAAAAAAAATTGTTTGCCTGGTAGTTACTTTTAATATAATTTAAATCACCAACTTGAGCATCGCCGTTACTGAGTAGATACATCTGTAGCTTATTTATTTTATTTTTTTTTCAATGTGACATTTAGTTTTATTTTTTCAAATCATTATACAGCTTTAAATGTAAATAAATTGCATGTTTGTCCCACATTGGGGGCAAGTGGACCCTGATTAACATGTCTTTTCCTTTCAATTACATGTTTTGCTATCTTATCAACATCACAGACTCACTTGACATCCAAAAGGGAGATTTATTTGTATCCGCTGTAGTATAGACCTTTGTGAGGTAAATTATCCATTGATTGGATCCGTCTCCACTGGTCCACAGTTGTGGCTTTTTCCCCCTCAAAGGGTGGTTGCTATTTATTGAGATGGTTTCTTCTTTTTGTTTTGTCCGTTTTAACCAATCAGCTCGTCCCAAATGGTTTTACTGTACCCCACTGGTTTTACCGTTCTCCGTTACAATTATTTGTTACTCTTGCCTCTAAAGGTCATTCTGACCTCTCTTCTAATTTATTGTGAATTTCTTTTGGCCTAAGTAGATGAACCAAATCTACTGACTGATATTACAGCAGACATTTGTGATAAAGTAACCACTTGAGCTCAGTTGTCAAATTTTGTGGATAATTTTTGACAACTTGGGTACAGAGGTCAGCCAGGTTGACCCAAACCTGACAAAGAAGCCACTGAACTCATGGGCTAAACACAGGAGCACTGAAAAGACTCATTTTTAGCTTTTCTGCAGTGGGGGAAGGGGGCAGAACAATTGATTTTACAGAGGGCTAAGTATTCCTACATTGTGCTGGCTGGCCAGTTGATACAGATTGACTGTTGTCATTAGATGTTGGGGCATTCTTTAATTAGATTGTACTGTATCAAACTATTTAACCTGCCTTTATGGAATTGTTGGTTTTTTTAAATCCTTTTAGCTTTGGACACACTGAATGAAGATAAACACTGGTTTTAAACAGAAACAACTCTAGACAAAAGAATCTTTAGACCAATGCTAGAACTCCTCCTCTAGACCTTAAGAAAATTACCTATGACAAAACAATGACTGTTTCTTCTTTAGCTTTTCTTAAATAAGTGTGATAAAAAAATATTTGAACATTTGGTGAAAGTAGAGTGTTTCCCTTTTTATCATTCATTGAAATTAGATGTTTTATAAAGTTTTAAGGCAAATGATGGAAATGGATGTTCATTTTATCATGACAATTTTTTCGTGAAAGTGCACATAACAGTCAGAACGTGGGGCCATGCTTGGTGCTAGACACTTTGATTTGTACATAACAGTGGAGCATGGATTGATGACAGAGAAACACTCTTTGTTAGGAGCCTTGGTTTTAATGTGATCTTACGGCTTTGGAATTAGTTTCAGAAAAGAGGAATATTTCCAAAGTGCACATATTGTTTTGGGGGGTGGGTGGTGTAAAATGTGTATATTTAATTTCTAACTAATTGAAAATGTTAATGTAAATTTTGCTACCCAAATGGATAGTCATTAGTAATAAAGGGTTATTTTTAATTTTAGCCTGGGTCTGTTAGATTCTGGTAAATGGCTAGAGTCAAGAACTCATTTATAAAAGAATAGCTTGTTACAGTTTTTATTTAGGCTGACAGGATCCCAGGCTAGAGGTAAAAAAAAATGACAGTAGTATTTGATGGTTGTAAGAGAGACTGGCGCCTTACTAAATAATAATTTTGGTTCTAGTATGTTGAATGATGGTACGGTGTAGACCAGGTTAGATGTCCATGTGATTCTTCATTCTGTAAAAAAAAAAAAAAAAAAATTTACTTGCCAGTGAAACATTAGATTGTTATTTCTTCTTCATGTTGTGACCTCTTGATCAATCGCCAGCTAAGATTCTCCAGTAGCCATGACCAATGTAAAGGTCTCATTCATTTATGTGTAATGGCACCCAACCAATAGGAGTTGAATGTGACACAGTTTCTTTCCCATGTTGTATGAACATGATGTACTTTGTTACTTTGTCTTCTTGATAAGTTATTATATGACAATGTTTGCCTGAACTAGTTTATTTATGTTTCATGTCAACAAAAATAAAAACTATACTGTCTGTGTTTTTTTCTGGGTTTAAACGCGTGAGTAATATATTTTGATCATGTGGCCAAGATGAATTATTTAAATGTTTGTTATTTCAACTCCTGAAATATTTAGTTTCTTATTAAACAGGCGAATTTCATTCCATATTTGTTTCTCATTTGGCCAGTTTTTGACTGATGTACCTCATCACTAACACCGATTCTCTTGACTATGTCAGTTACCTTGAAAATGTTAAGGCATCAACTTTCTGTCTGGTCTGATTGATATTCTTGAAGGTTTTTTTGGTCCTAATAAATATTTTTTGCATGATTGTGTTTACCGTTAATTTTAAGCTGACCAGAATCATCACGAGCTGCCATTGTCTTAACCAGAGTTCACAATTACGATAACCATTAACAACTTTCTTTGAAAAAAAGTATTCTTTTTTTTTCTTCCAAGACATCTTTTTAAAAACTAGTTGTTATTTCAAGCCCATCAACATGAGAACCATTGATAGTAAAGTGAATAAACTGTGTTTGCATCTGAGTTAATTTAAATTTAGTCAAGTGACTTTAATGTTTAATCTTTACATTAAAAAAAATGTTCTTGACTTTTTAAACAGCATTTAATCATTACCATGGGTATTTACCATTACATGTAATTAGTTAATAAGTTCAAAATATGGATGTTAAATTAATGATGAGACATAAAGTCCCCAAGCTAGTCCAATCATCCAAACACTGACATAATACTATTGGAATATGCCATCAAGTTTCACTAAATGTTACATTTTATTGGGACCAGCATCTGATCCATTTTTAACTCCGAGTTTCTTGAGTTAAATTTGGGACCACATTTTGTTTAAACATCTAGGTCAGTGTTCAAGGTCATTCATGCAATTGCCTTTCCTGTAGAGTTCATGTTCATGTTTGACGTGATGTCAGTAGAACTCAGTATAGAACATGCTGTCCTCAAGAAATGACATGAAGAAGTTAAGGAGAGCCAGTTCTTTGATGATTGTCTGATTAGCAATGTAACACCTGTGGTTTTCTAATCTAATCTAGAACTAAATTCAGTCTAGAAGCTTGTACTTGTATTGAAACCTTGTATTCTCTGTCAAACCCATTAACTAGTGTCTCACTTAAGATTTCACATCTTGTACTGTGAGTGTGAGTCTCACTCTCACAGGCCATCCAGTTTGTGTGTACCAGACTGTTTGATGCCTATTGTCATTTGTCACGTGGACATATCTTGAGTCTTCAGTTATTTCTCTCAATTCAATTGATGTACAAGTACATGAGGAATTATAGTCAGTGTTCTTTAATTAGTAAAAGAATAGCTTGAGTTAAAACCTTGAGCAAGAGACTAATTAAGATAGAACACCTTGTGTAAGTGATTTGTAAATTTTAATTTATTATGTTGAATTTATTATATGGAACAAGCACTTTTGGTGTTATTGTTATTGTTTTTTCCCCTCATGAATTTATAATTTAAATATGAATCTAATGTATTTAAGTAATAATTTTTCCCTGTTTTTTTTTTTCTTTTAATGTCTATATGATTAATTACATGATTTTTATAATTATTAGACATTTGAAGAATTAACACAGTTATAGAAAATCAGATATCAACTCAAAGACAGTTGAAATAATTCATAATCACTGTAAGCCAAGCATGAAAGTCCATGAATATTATTTTGGACATCAGTTTGCATGGCTTTAACGCTAGAGAATAAATTCAATAAGCTAATGAGAGCAGCTGGGTCTATGGCTATACCAAACATTTAATGAAGAAACCCCACCTCATCATTGTAGAGTTTAGTGCACAACACTACTATTGTGGTGTCTTTTATTCATTACCACCAAAATATCAAGCCTTTTTTTATTTTATTTATTAGACTAAATATCCCCCATCCCCATCACAGCTCCTGTGCTCAATCCTATTATTTTAACATGCCACAAACGCTCTATTCTCTCTTTTATGTTTACTCCTGTCCATCTCAATTTCTTTTTTTCTTGAAATATTTGTTCTTCAATGTTAACATACAAAATAAAACAATGGATCATTAAACTTAATTCATTAGTCTGTACTCTTTAGTCAGCACCCCCATAAAAAAGATGACTTTGAAAATCATTTTTAATAAGTTTATATTATTTTTATTGGCATCTCAGATCTATCAATTTTCAAAGCTAAAAAATTTTTCAAAATGGAGTTTTCCAACTTAATATTTGGAATATTTTCATGTATGATATTTATAAATGTGTTTAATAACTAAACATTGTTTTAGATTCCAACCTTTTATAATAAATTTTACTCATCTATGCTTTTTTTTAAAAATTGTATGTACACTTTTTTTATGTACACTTTTTTTTTTAATTTAAAAAAAAAGGTAGTGAAGGGTAACCCAAACATTTTCTTTATCAACCTTAACTCTTTGCTACTCGATTTCATCTTTTTATAACTGGCATTTTGTTAACAAGCTAAATCAGCTTGTCAGGTCACACACACTGAGCAACTTGTACATATGAGTCATTTGAATTTTTTTAATGTGTAAATTCTATTATCAACATAATATGTATCAACAGTTGATTTTGTTTGATTTTAAATTCCTTGATTTTACTTTGCATATTTTTAACTTTTCTAATGAAGCAGACAAAAAGGCATTAGAAATGTTTCTCTCATTTGCTCTTCACATGGACTTGTGTCTCATATTGTACATGATCTTTAGAAGACATTTTAGACTGCTTGGGCTTGTCTCCTGTTAGTTAGTTGATAGATTACCCCCACAGCCTCAAACACTGGTGAGCAAAGCTAAGACCTGGAACTGTGGCTAGTTACCAACGGGTGGGCATGGGGCATGAGTTAAATTTACTTAAAGACTAGTCTTTCAAAGAGTGAGCCAAAACACTAAATAACATTTGCTCTCTTCATTACACAATTTACCTTTTTTGTGTCTTAGTGTATCGTTTGTCAATGAGAATATCAATTGAATTAGTCATCACTGACAGCCATAGAGAAATAAATCTTTTGGTCTCAACTGCCATTTGGTAGATGGATTAATGTCCATGAAATTGATCACATTCGGGTATCAATTTACTTTTTCCCCACTTTGTGTTGTTTTCCTTGTTTGGGGTGCTCAATAACATTAATAGCATAGTCAGACATAATTACCACGGTAATGGAATTTACCAATCACTCATTTAACTTCACCGTTCATACAACTTTCATTGCTTGGAATACGGGTTATTCTCCACTGTGGAGTAAATGAGAGAAACATGAACTGACCATGTTCCCTCTAAGCTGCGGGGCGCCCAATGCCCCGCAGCAGTTCAGAATTAACATGCACCAAATTTTGTAAAATATTGCACACAAAAATGGATGGTGTGCAACTTTGCACAAGAGTTTAATTACTTTGCACACGGACCAACGAACCTTAGAGGGAACATTGGAACTGACCCCCCAAATTGGGCCACCAAGACTGGACACTTGTGTGTTCATCTCTCATACCTGAATATCAATGTCACACTGTAGCCAGCTGTCCATTGACTCATCGATACGCACGTATCTATCTGTATCCATCATTTTGCTGAGCTGTCAGTGTACCGTATTATAACATGAGTGTTGTTTTCAGTGTCACCCCCTGGCATACCCAGCAGGGAATTGCTGTCATTAGAACTGTGTATCCTCATTACCCAATACGTGTCGGTGTTGCATTGTGGGGAGGGGGTGGAAAACAAAGCCATTACCTGTACTGTTGTTTTTGGTTAGGATTCATGAAAAAACGCCATAATGTTATTTTTGTTTCCTGAAATATTTTGAAAGCTTTTTTGTGGAAAGAGATGAACAAATAAATGTCAATCAAAAAAATGATTTGTGCCGTGTTTTATTTTCGTTCAACTTTTCCTACAAGTTATTTAGTGTATATAATTTCAAAGGACTACATTCCTCTTAAACTGGGGAAAGGTTTTTGTTTTCATTTGTAATTTGTAAATGATTTCTTAAGACCTTTTTTCTGTTTTATGAAAAGTTTTACTTAGTATGTGCATATGACTAACGGCGGCGTATCCCGTAACCTTGTAGCCACATGTGGGAGGGGGAGGGCAGTTCAGCTAAGATATTGACGCCTCTGTGTCCCAGTCGCTTTTAGAGTAAGTGCCTGTGTGATCAATAGACAGGTAACTATTTGATTTAATGAGCCGGCTACTCCTTTCAGGATAGGAGCCCACCGTTCAGTGTCATAAAAATGTCCCTACAGATCGATGGATCAATATTTTAATAATCGCTTGGGGCCATGGTACAATGAACTTGGAGAGAAATCCCTGAACACCCCGCTACCGTCAATTTGGTGATAGGTACAACACAGCGCTATGGGGTTGAAATATTTAACATGCAGAAGGAATCGAGTATATTAATGGCTCATATTTTAAAAAGATTCCAAATAATTTTTGTTCCGTTTTTTTAAAAGGTTGGGGGGGGGGGCAATATCAGTGACGGGAAGTACTAAAAAGTAAACACCAACAACCCAAATGGTACCGGGGACGCCCAACAGAAACAAAATTTATCATTTCCACGCCCCTGAGATGGGTACACCCAGCCCCCTCCCCCCACCCACCAACATGCACACGTTTCCCTTGGCTGTCATTTAAATTCTTGTGCTATCCAATGTCTTCCAGTGACATTCAATTTTCCTTATCTCCCTAAAACAAACGTGTTCAACAGCGTCAGCAAACATAATCTCTGGCTCAGCTCTCTTCGTACCGCACCGCTGGCAAATAAAAGCCAATTTACCGGGTAGAGTTGCTTACCTTTTTTATTTATTTTTTTTTTCAAACCATTGTATTGGTCAGATTTATCGAGTGTTTCAGACTAAGTCAACTTTTATTGTGCCATTTGGTATATGTGATTTATGTTTTTAAAAAGTGCGTGTGGGGGGGGGGGGTTAACTTGATGTTTGATCTCCCGGAGAGTTTTATCAAGATTTGAGGCACGTTCGTTTTACGCATTAAATGAATTCGTGTTGTTTGATTTATTTAATTTTAATCTTCCTTTTTTTTCTACATGTTTGGTTAGGAATTACTACTGGGTGCTTGCAAGGATATTAAACTACAGTATGACTTAAAACATATGCATATTCTAAGTCTAAGCATATTATTATTAACCTTAAGAAAAATATTAATATAAAAAATAGTAACAATGATTGTAGTGATTAAGTGATCGCGAGATTTCAGAAAAGCCATTTATTTCTCAAATATTTAATTCCGCATAATTGGTATTTTCCGCCTTACTTTTATTTTCCTGGACTGCTTTGGTAATTGCTATGGACTTCCCCTTCATTCTTATAAAACAAATACCGAAAGACATTTGACTGAAGTAATTTAATTGGTATCGATTTCTGAAACGTAACTTACTGAACAATTCCTTTTAAGACATTAAACAGCCGGTTAACTATTGAATAGTGTCTTAAGATGTTTTTTATGCAGCTATCCAAAGTTTTTAAGACTCCAGAGAACCTTGCAGGTCGGTCATGTATGTGTGTCCACTCGTCCGGTCCCGTTCTTTGCGCAGCGTTAATTTGATGTGCTCCTGTGGGAATTCCCTGAAGTTGCCGATCTTCTCAAATCGATAAAGAAGCGTCGAATGGTCTCTGCTGTTGGTGTCGGGAGTGATCACCTTTGAGGATGCTGGCCCCAGCTGGCCTCTAAATGCGGCATCGCGATCTCTGTGGGGTTGAGACGAAGACGGAGTGACGTAGTTCAACACCTGCTGCGTAGATATGGAGACGTCGCATGTCCATCGCGGATCGCTGCTGTAAAACTCGTGATCTGGTAGAAGAGAAGTCATGTCGTTTGAGGCCGGTGGGTTCGATCCTTGGACGCTTGTGTTAGGTTCACTAAAATGTGATTGGCGTAAAGGGGCGGGTACATTTTGGTGGGGTTTCTCAGACGACGGCCGCGTGGAACCCGAGTGAGTTCTTCTGTTGTTTGTTAAATTTAACGATGTTTTCGACCGGCCGATTGTATCGTCTGAGCCGCTCCCAGTTGTCTTCAAGGCTAGGATCCGATCTTGAGAGAATGGTTTAATCTTGTCGTGATCCTCTGTCGACGTAACGGATTTATTTGAATTCATGTTCATCGGAGGTAAGCCCTCCTCGTCGGAGTCTGGTTCGAAATGCGCGGTAGGCAAGCATATAATGTTGCTCCTCCCTCTGGCTGGACCTTGATGACCCACCTCGGGTAGGCGTGGCATCGGCACCTTGCTGACGTTGAACCGAGACAAAAAGTGAAAAGTTTCTAGTCTTGTCGTGTTGAACGTCTTGTCCGATTCTACGTTTCTCAACCCCGACATTTCCACGCCAGTGAGAGGGTTCGTAGAGTGTGTTTCGGAATTTGAACTTGAATGAAGTATCGGACTGAAAGAACCCTCTGTGGTTGAGAATGTAATCCCGTTACGTTCGTCACTGGCCTGCTTGTGTATGCATGAGGGATCACCGGGGACCAGGGTCAGGAAGCGATGAAGTCTAAATGGCCTGTTGTCAACCCTGCCCCTGTGGGGTGTTTCGTTGCCCTGCTTGTGGTCGCGGTGACCTGCTGACGACATCAAGTGAAACTTGGACCTTCTCTCATCTTGATCGGATTGGTCCGGGTTCGACTCCTTGTCGCTGATTTTTCCAGTGCGTTCCCGTGGGTTTTCTTGGCAGTCCTTTCTTTCTACAGCACCAGTGACGTTTGACTTTGGCCTGATTTGAGCGTGTTTGTGAGGCGTAACTTTGTGCACCTTGCCGTGGGATAGAGAATGCTGAGTAGCATTGTTGACTAGATTAACAGAATCAGGGGTGATCAAAACATTTCTTTGGCCATTCTGCACGCGGTGGTTCCACTCATTAACCGAACTCTCGTTATTAGGAAACGTTTTTTGGGTGTTTGGACCAGATATTTCCGCGCTCTGATTTTCGTTTTGGCTTTCGCCGTTCCCAAAATCCGGGCCACTGGTTTCCAAGAAAGCGATCACGTGATTGATGTTCAATTTGTCCGGGTCGTTCTCCGCGATGGGAGTTTTACTGCGAGGCAACTCATTCACGTTTAATTTCAGCCGTGTTGGCTTTTGTGGAACTTCATCAGGACTTGCTGCTTGAGTCGGTGCAGCACTAAATTCACCCCGACCACGTTCTCCGGGGTGAGGGGTGGATCTCAATGGATCTAAGCTTGTTTTCTCTGAATTATGGTTTCCAGTGTTCAGATGGGGTGTGGGCCTATCCGCCGTACGCAACAACGGTTTGTGCAAAGTCGTGATTCTATTTTGACTTAGTCGACCGGGACTGCGTAGATGAAGTCTAGGCGTTGGAAAACTGTCCCACTGCACGAAGTGTCTGTTGGCGGTTTGTTCGTTGATGTTATTGATGTAGACACTTACAGTGTCTGGTTTAGCCCGAGGAGAGACATTGATGCTGTATTCAGATTTCGCCCGAAATTTCAAAGATTTACTTTCGGGCCCTAGCGTTTGACCCCGTGATAGTCTTTCCGAAGACGCCCTCAGAAATCGTTTTCTTAGACGCAAGGAATGCTGGGTTGCGGTGACGTCATGAGAGGTGGCGCTCTTCGATCGTGCGTCCTTTTTCGTTCGGGTAACGGCGAGGATCGGAAACTTGCGTGGAAGGATATCGTTCTTCTCGGTGTCACTTGATTGTGTCCCGACTTTGTTGTTTGAGAATGGCAGAAGGAGAAGCACGGATGGCTGCCCTTTGTTGTTGGGCATCGTCACACGTTTTGGGGTGACTCCTCTACGGGACTTCCCTCAGCACCATCATATGTGTTCCGATGACACCATCAAATGTGTTCCGATGACACCATTGCATGTGCTCCCATTAGCACCATCGAATGTGTTCCCATGACACCATTTACATGTGTTCCCGTGGCACCATCAAATGTGTTTTGATGAATCCATTTTTAATTTTACTGTTTCCTACGACACCAGTACATTTGGTTGCATGTTCCGGTAATGTGTGTCTGTGCCACGACAAAGTTATCAGCACTGTATCAAGAAGCTCTTTCTTTAACTTTCGTCCGGCTGCTTCCAGATCGCCTTGATTTGTAAACTTGAGGGAATTTCTGGAAATAAAATTGAGAATCATGATATTCACGCATTGATCACTTTGTAAAAGTAACACTAAATGGGTTTTTATTCAATCTACAATATATACTCGGCTTTCATTAAAACTACCAGTATGAAGAATAATTAATGATGAAATCGGACAAGGTAAATCATTCTACCAATTTATTTCAGTCCATAAACTAAATCAGTCTGCTTGTAAGCTATCAACTGGTCAATTTCAAGCTTGACCGTCGTCTGCCCACAGCCTCGTTCTGCCACTTAAGTTGGACCACGCAAATGGCTTTTTTCAACAGCAACATTTCTGGAGACAATATGCTGCTCTAATTAGATGGATTTTTTCCTTACCCACTTCACATCAAACGTGTGTCTTTAAAAATGTGGATTGGGTATTCTCAAACATGAATCGCCCATTCCTTGAACAAGTTTGAAAAAAATCGTTATATATCAAAAATTGTTAACCTGACATGAGCACAGAAAATGTAATTCAACCTTACATTCAACTTGCATTTTCGAATATTTTCTTGATATATTATTTGCTGACTAGTGGTAACTCCCGGAGATTTCTAAAACAATGGGACGAGAAGAATTGTTCAAACAATTGAGATATATATTTAATATATCAAAGATTAACACAGATGGAAAGCAGTGGAAAGGTGTGAACATATATAAATATATATATAAATGAATAAGAAAGTTGGGCTACTAAAGTAATGGGGAAAAAGGAAGATGTTTATGTTGAAAATAGCTGATTAATGGAGATTTTTTTTAGGAGAGACGTGCCAAGTGAGAAGTTTGCCAGGTGAGAAGTTTGCCAAGTGAGAAGTTTGCCAAGTGAGAAGTTTGCCAAGTGGGAAGTTTGCCAAGTGAGAAGTTACCAAGTGAGAAGTTTGCCAAGTGAGAAGTTTGCCAAGAGAGGAGGTGCAAGCGTTTGGAAAATACTAAATTTAACTTCTTATTCATGGTCAGTGGCGTACCTAAGGGAGGGAATGGGGTCCAAATTTGAAAATCCCCCAGGGCCCCCACTTGAGGGAATCCCGCAAAGAGACGATATTTTACCTGAAATATATGTTATGCCATTGGTCAAAATGATGGGGCCCCCAAAGAGGCCAAGCCCCCCGGGCCCCAAAATCGGCCAAGAACCCCCGGGCTCCCAAAGAGACCAAGCCCCCGGGGCCCCCAAATTCCTAGCTACGCCACTGGTCATGTTACTGTGTCAGAATATATTAATTTTCTAAAAATAAAATACTTAAATTAGTTAATGGAAAGACAATCTCATATTCATTGGCACTAACAACTCTTACAATAGATATACAGACAATCCCATAAGGACGGTCCAATCTGGCCAAAACTTTCAACTTAACCGTCACAAATCAGGCATCCAAGCTACCAAACATGTTTGACGTAATTACTCGACACGTTGTTAGCCTATTACATGTAGGCCAATTGTTAACGGGAGACACAAAACAATAACGTTAGCTATAAAATAGAATTAGAATGAATCCTTTCTTTTTTTTTTTTTAAATTAGGGCTGTGGAAATAAAGGATTAGTAAATCGATTAAGTGTTTAAAAATTTAATCGAATAAAATTAATTTGGTCGATTATATTCTATTAAAATTTAATAAAATATGTATATTTTTTTCAATGTATCACAAATTCATATTATTGTTACTTACATACTTTTCCCTCTCATTATTATTTTTTATTTAGACGTGCATGCTGCATACGTAAACAAAAAGGTTTTTCTTCCTTATTTCTTCTATAGCAGAACGAATTTCTGTGTTACGTCATATTATTTAGGATAATGGAATTACCGCGACTTAACCGATTTCGCGAACCAATGAATCGCATATTAACGGGATCTATATATGCATTATAAAAATATAATTAATCGAAATTAATCAATTAAATGTTTCTGATTAATCAAGGAAAAAATTTGTAATCAGTGCAACCTCGTAATTTTTATAGATTTGTTCTATAGATAACAATCTCATATAAGTATTTAGTCAGCAACAGAAGTTAATTAGGAGAATATTTAGCATTATATCTATAAAAATATCTATAACTTAATAAGTAACACAAATTTTGGCATTGACCAAAAAAAATCTTCCATTTCCATTTATTTCTTAGTAATTTGTCCAGTAACTTTGCTCTGCCCAGTGCCCAGCTCAATAATTCGCCCTCTTGATTCGAGTCGTTTGTCCCACCCTGTCTCCCTGCAGTTAATGGGTCAGTTTGTAATCACCGATATCATAAAACCATAAACATTCGTCATAACAAGGGTTATCGGGCCTTTTGTTATCATCTCCATATAGCTGCAATATTTGCTGTAACACAATCACGAATAGAGTGCACCAGTGGCATGGCGTTGGTTTTTAGCGCCCGGGTCAAAGCCAGCATGATCTTCCCCTTACTTGTGGCCTCTGGTTAGATGGCGGTCCCCTATCCAGGTGATCATGAAAGGCTTAGGGTTTATTAACGTATTTCCTTATGGGAAAAAATGCGTTATATATTTGAAATGTCCACCCTGTCTGTTCGAGCTTTGAACAGCAACTCCTCCTGAACCATACCAGATAGAGGGTTGGGGTATTTTGCAAATATGTTAAGGAGGTCGCAAAGATGTGCACGGGCCAAAAAATAACGAAAAGGTGTACTGGATTTCCTGGAAAATCCATAACAAAAAAACAAAAAACGAATAAATATCAGTAAATTTCTCGGCAATCATAAAAGCTATCAGGTTGAAACAAATGCCAAACGAGAGCTAATATAATTTAGAACAATGTTGGAGACAAAATTTTTCAAAAGCTCTTTTTGTTCGACTCCTTTAATTTAAGCAGCAATTTGTAGATAGAAATTGTTTTGTTTACGTTCAGAATTATTGATTTGAAATGACTTCTAATGTAATCTAGACTAATTTCCCTTTATTAAAAAAAAAAGTCGGAAATTCTTTGTTGGAAATAGTGTTTAAATAATCATTCGAGATTTATTTTAAAAAATTTATCCTTTGCAGTTTCTCCACTCCCTTTCATTTTTGTCCACGGAACACGCCCTCCCAGCCACGCTCACGCTACGCCACTGGAGTGCATAACAGATTTTTGTTGTATTACATTTACAAAATACCACATGTTACTCTGAATTAAACATAGTCGCACTGTGCCAAGATTGTCATTTAATTTTGGACAAAAATAATGTTCCCAATTTGAAATTAATTCTTTAACAAAATAATAATAAGAAATAATGTATAATACCTTATCCTTATTTGTACTTAAATCATGAACTCTCAGTTCTTTTTTCACTGACACTTTGGACACTGGGGCTCAGTGGGCTAAAAATGACATAAAATTCATAAGTGCAGGAATTCAAGAATTCTTTAATTATTGTTTTGATCTATTTTTTTTCTTTTGTATTTTATCCTGAAAGCGACAAGTAGGCCGTCGTCGTTTTAATTTAGCGGACACAAAAACGTCATCGAATACAAATTAAACATGTGTGCAGGTTTGTGCAGGACTTTATTAGGGTCTACCAGCGGCCCTTCGCTCGGGACAGAATGAAAAACGCTACAATTCCTGGCGCAATTATCTCGTCTTACCGTTCTTCTGAAAGGCTAGCTGCAAGTTCTAGTGATATCAACGGAGTATTAGAGAAGTTCACGACTCATTTAATATTTTACTGATTCCCTGAAATAATTATAAATTATCAATCTAGAAGTCAGAAAGAATGTGTTGGAGTCAGGGATATTGTCTGTGAGTCGAAACCTTGTGAAGGGTCGGAGGGGAATCCCAGACTGCGATCACATATCAGAAACTCCTACTGGTCTAATCAGTCAGTCATTACAACACTTTTGCCAAGTGAAGCTTGAAGCTAAGGCCCGAAATCCACTTCAAACTTCAGTTTATCGACAATATCGCTTGAGGATAAATAATATATTTATAGTTTGTCCTATATGTTATATTATAACAACGAAGTGCCGCTCTCTCACTCGGTCTCTGTCTCTCTCTCTCTCTGTCTCTCTCTCTCTCTCTCTCTCTCTCTCTCTGATATAAATGTATTTTTAAAAGGGTATTTGGCCAAATAAAAGCTCTAAAAAATAATTTTTTAAAAAATGGATTCATAACATGCCCCGTATTCTAATGGTATCCCATTGGTATCATGTACACATATAAGTCGAGCTGTACCAGGTTGTTGTCATGTTATAGGTACACATATAAGTCGAGTTGTACCAGGTTGGTGTCATATTGTAGATATACGGATAAGTCAAGCTGTAGCTTACCAGGTTGGTGTCATGTTATAGGTACACATATAAGTCGAACTGTATCAGGTTTTTGTCATGTTGTAGGTACACATATAAGTCGAGCTGTATCAGGATGGTGTCATATTGTAGGTACACATATAAGTCGAGTTGTACCAGGTTGATGTCATGTTGTAGGTACACATATAAGTCGACTTGTACCAGGTTGGTGTCATGTTATAGGTACACATATAAGTCGAACTGTATCAGGTTTTTGTCATGTTGTAGGTACACATATAAGTCGAGCTGTATCAGGTTGGTGTCATGTTGCAGGTACACATATAAGTCGAGCTGTACCAGGTTGGTGTCATGTTGTAGGTACACATATAAGTCGTGCTGTATCAGGTTGGTGTCATGTTGTAGGTACACATATAAGTCGAACTGTATCAGGTTTTTGTCATGTTGAAGGTATACAGGTAAGTCGAGCAGTACCAATAGGTAAGAAATCAGTAGCTTCTGAGAGCGGATTGGGCTAATCTTTATGACCTGTATCACAAGTGTGTATTCCTGGCGTTGTTCTCTTTTCGATGATCTACATGTTTGAGTTACCCTTGAATAACAAGGCTAAGACTTAGACATTAACACTTGATATCGTGTTTATTTGTTCTTTGGACTTCTTACGTAAACGAATTTTTTAAAGATTGCTGAAGCCTTAGAACTCAGCTCGTTTAAATTTAGACTTAAATAATAATAATAATAATTACAATTCAGATATAAATCCTAAAAATTAAATTGGATATTATAATTATATTTCATACCTAGACGTCACACTTAAAAACTTGGCGATTTTCATATTAATTTCTTGGAATTAATTTTCCATACTTCACTTTAATAGACATTTATTTAGACATGATCTTTGAGAAACACAGTTAAAATATATAAAATGAATAAATAACGTTCTGAAAATAGTATTTTATGAACATAGAATCTTCTAGAGTTTTATAAATTATAGCTTGTCTTTTTATATGGTTGTCGTGTCTTATAACGTGTTATTTCATATCATTCCTTGCCGTAAGGGACCGTCATTAAGTAAGTCACGCTCTAGAGGGTGGGGGTGTAAGAAATTGTGACAGTTTGTGATATGGGGAGGGGGTGTCCGTTCATGTATTGCTTCACGGTGTTTTGTATGAAATTTTGACATTTTAATTATTTTGTTACTTTAGGGGGGTGGGTAGGGGTTCCAAGATTTGTGACAGTTTGTGACAAGGGGAGATGGGAGTTAAGAATGGTCGAAAACAGTGTGATGAACTTTAAGGACGGCCCCTAAGGTGATGCCAGGTTTGGCTATAGATATCAATTTCTCCTAACATTGCTAATGGCGATATCTTATGCTACTTCTCTGTGTTTCGTGGTTTTAAAAAAGATTTTTTTAAATAATCATAATAATTATTTTTTAAAAAATAACCTTTATTTTTCAAATTCCTAATTTTTTTTTCTTTAAAACTGCTTCAAAATACTGACATTAATTAAGAATTAAGTTTTTAAAATTATTTTAATAAGGAAAATTATAGTGATTTTGTTGATACCACTTGTGTCGGCGAGACAAAATCTTTAACTGGGATATTAATATTATAAACACATATGTCCACTTATACAGCTATGTCAGGCTATGTATTTTATATAACACACACACACACACACACACACACACAAAATCCTTTATTTTAGATTTGAATAACTCCTTTTCGGTGTGAGTCAGGCGCTCTTTCAGGAGAGAAAAAAAAACTGTGCTGCCCGTTATAATAAGTTATATCTCTGTTACTCGTGTCTTGGTTGAATGGCACAAAATGTGTGATAAATAAAAGAAAAATCTATTGTTGTTTTAAACTTAACTGGTCTTTAGCCCATGATAAAATAATATAGCAAGATTGTACTGGTGCAAATCATTGCGAATGGTCATTACATTTCTTGTTATGTTTATTAAAAATGTCACGATTGTTTACACCTAAGAAAGCCTCCCCGAAAAGATCTCGTTCGTGATTTGAACAACACGCTTATCTACTTAGATATGTCTATTTAAAAGAAAATTCAAAATGAAAGCAACAACTTACTGTTCGAGAATCGAAAGACCGATTGTCTTCACTTCCAGGAATATTTAACTTTAACAGTTTTTAGCACATCCCGAAGGAATGAATATTTCAATTGAGTGAAATGTTTGCAGCTCACAACATATGAATAGCACTGAAATCTTTCGGTAGGGGGCATAAGCTTTGGCAGATCGTCTGAAACAGAGTTATCGAACACGATGACAACATTGGACAAACGAACGGTGCCGGGGCTGTTGACAGTTCTAAACTGAGGTAATGCACACGTAGTGAACTAGTTCTTTTGTTAACGCCAGAAGAAGGTGTCTGACGGCTTCCAGGCGGGGACAACCAGTGCGCCACGCAGAATGTGTTACTTCCCGTGTTTAGCCCTACAGTGATTTAAAAGGGGAAAAAAACACTCAGCAGACAGGCAACCCGCGTTATCGACGTGTTATAATGAACGATCCCCCAATGAATTTATGGTCGTGATCAAGAGATTAACAAATGGGAGTGTTCGTTCATAATTAATCCTTCTAAAAACATGGATAAACTTGCATTCTTTTCCCGTCCTTAAAAAAAGACCAACCAACTTCTAGTTTTGAGCCAACCCAAACCCCTTGGCCATTCTACGTGAATATTTAAATAACTTATGAAACACTGTGCACATAAGTTAAAAATAAATAAATAGAACTATCCGGCCCGCGTTGTAGCATACGCCACTAATGATTTAGTGACATGTGAAGACTTACTGAAAAACATAGTTGTCCAAATGGGGTGGGTTTGTGCAAACGACTGTGAGTGATTGAAACGAAGGAACTCTGGAGAGAGCTACATACAATTGTCCATGACTGAAAACAGGTTTTGGAAGATACAGACATATCTTTTTTAACGTTTGGCCTTGTGCTTTATTTATAGTCATGGCAACGGCTAATCTAGCAGGGAATAGTCTGCGCGTAAATGCAGGAATTTCGACTACATTGAAAGACCTGTTGACTCCCTGAAATATATGTGCAGCGGTGGCCATGGTAATGAAATGAAGGGCAATACGAAAAACACGGCATCAAGGAGAGACCTGTTAGCAAACGAAACCAGCCGGAATCGAAGAGAACAATGGAAAGGCAACGTGGCTCAGATGACTGTAGGAGATACCAAAGCGACTGAGAAAACAGGAGCAATGAGGTACACACTGATGTGGGTACACACAGTTGCGCATGCCTGGAGAGTGAGGGAGGGCACCTATAATATTCATTTTATGATAGTAATTGTTCAGGAGATTGGTCGGTGGGGCTAGACAGCTTGGTGTCCGGCATGGTTGAACCATGAGGAGAATTATATATATAGATAAGAAGAATACAATTTCAAAACTAGTAGGTTACTTTCGAATTTAGTGACATCACACTATATTTAGTGTCTTAGTAAGTTTAGTTACTCGTTGGCGTTTAATATGAACTGGGGCCATCTATAAATGACGTCACACACCAAGGGGCAAGGGGGTGTTCACACATTTGATACGGGGGGGGGGGGCCTTAAGAATTGTGACGTCACGTCAAAACATGACAATTTAAATAAAAGTTCCACTGAAATATTCCATTTATTACAATTTATTCTCAGATGGTTTCTCGCGTGTTACGATATTAGATTGCAGCCTTACACTAAATAGATTTTCTACTTACTAAAATGACAGTAAAGTGAAATGAAACATACTCATTTTCAAATAGAAAATACGACTTCTAAGTCAAAGCTTTATGATGTCATATTGGAGGGGGTTCTAAGTTTTTGTAACGAAGTGTGACGAGGGGGGGGGGGGTAAATCGGCCAAAATCACGTGTCATCATTTATGGACGGCCACACTGCTGCGGGTTTTCTATCTTAAAATGTATCATTAAAGACGTTGCACTTATTACATTCCATTCTCTCTTTTTAGTTTAGTGACACCATATCTGCCTTATTCAATTCTCTAGTTAAACTACAAAGCATTCGAAGCTCTCTGTTTAATTTTTGTTATTGTTTTTTTTTTTCAAATACAATTTTATTTTTGAATTTTTTGCAATTATAATTTCTATAAGATCGGATTTAGTTCAGTGACGCTAGGCATGGGCCTATATCATAAATTGAATTAGACACTTGAAAACACGGGACACATATGAATTGAAGTAGACACTTGAAAACACGGGACATATATGTGCATTCATTTTATTGATTGATTTTTCATTATTGGAATTTAAAAAAAAAAACAATAATGAAGTTTTATATTTATCACAAATCCTTATTTTTCACTCTCAGACTGCAGTTAGTAAAAAATAGCCCATTTAAAAAAAAAAATGTTGTGTGTATGTGTGTGTGTTTTTCTTCTTCTGTATTATTTCCTTAATCACTGCTTGGATCATCTGCAGTTTAAATATATATATTAAAGCGGGTGTTGTGGAAGGAATGCTATCGTCGTGTTCACGGTCCTTGGGCTCAGTTAAAGATCTATAGACTTGTCATCAGTTCATTATTCATTCAGCTTTTTTTTTCATTTTCACATACCTATTTTGAAATGAGTGCAGTTAAAAGGGTGTAGAGAAGTCCGCCCTCCCCAACCCGTTTTCATTAAAAAAAAAATAAAGATTATATGTGAGAAGGAATTTATATCTGGCTGTCCCAGTGGCGTCGTTAGTGGGGTGCGGTGGGGGCGGACCGCCCCGGGTGACACCATCAGGGGGGTGACACCAGACTGTAAAATTCTTTATATTCTCCTTATTTGGCACTGGAAAACTCTGAGGAGTTCTATGGGCTAAATCATGAGGGGATGACACCAAAAGCCATCGCCCCGGGTGACACCAATCCTAGTGACGCCTCTGGGCTGCCCTATCCCTCGAGTGGCTACACCAATAAATTTAACAGGGAATTTTTTTGAGTACGTAATTTAATACCAAACTTGGCTAACTTGATTTTGTGTATGATTAATTTAAATTGGGAATCTTTCAAATTGGGCTTCATTTATTTTTGTGTTGCGTCGCAGCGATAATAATAAATAAAATACAGTTCAGTAAAAGACATCTTCCCACTAAGCCCACTTCTTTTTGGCTCAATCACAAATTGATACCAGTATGCAAAAAAAAAAGCATTTTTATTAATACATTAATAATAGTATGCCAGAATTTGAAAATAATTGTAAAATTTATATTCATACATTATTAGTATGCCAGAATTTGATAATAATTTTTATATTTCTTTTCGTTCAAATCGATATAGGTTGGCTCTAAAATGACAGGTATTGGTGGTCTTTCATTATCAAAACTCTGTCGTTCTTTTAAAAATCTTTCAAAACCGTGGTACTTTTTCACGGCGTCTTTTAGCCAACTCAACGTGACGCGAGAAATAAAGTAACGCGATAATTCACACGAGACTTGGAGAATTGCGAGATTGTTAACCAACATGTCGAACGCCGGATTTTTTAGGGTTTGTAACAACTTTATGATAGCCTATTACTCGTAGAAAGTTATTTTAAGCGTAATATTATCGTTTATATATTTGCACAACGTATTCATTCAATATGTCAATTTCATTTTGACTGTTGCGCTTTCCCTCAAATTAAAAGTTAGGAATTCCTGTCTAATATTCATTATTGCAACAACTGAAGTGAAAGCGACGGCGTTTTATGGTGGAAAAGGGCCGTATTTGTAAAGGGGAGGAAGTTAATCGTTTTGTACGCGTGTTTGTTTTGTAAAAATGGAAATCTGTGGACCCTAACTCCTATTTCTTTAATGTCATTATTTGAAGTTTGCAACCCCAATAAACAATTTCTGTAACTGAATTAAAATTCAAACTACATGAGAATAAGAAGTGTGAATAACTTTGATTGAATAAGGCCAAGGCAGAGTCAGATTTTTCAAAGTCAAAGAATAACTCAGAAAATTTCACCTCTGCTTTGTCAACTCAACTGATGTCAACTGTTATTGACACTGTCATTGCCACTGATACTGTCACTGTGATAACACAGGATTTTCAGTATAAATAATAGGCCTAAGGCTAAATAATAAATACTGAAAAGAAGCACATGCACATTGTCGACATTGAATCTGATATTGATTTAATTTTTGACTGTATACCGTATATATATATATATTATCGCTCGCCACATTATAAAATTAGATACGTAATATCAAACGATTACAGGTAGATTGTGAATGTGAACAAACTTACCAGAAGTTACACAGAATCTAATTTTATCTTCATTCTTCATGTTTTGCAAGTAATGGTGCCATTAATGAATTAATGCATTATTCAGTAAAAAAAAAAATTCAGATACCCCGCCCACTGACCCACTGAGATACCCGGCAGGGGGGGTGCAGGGTTAGTAAAATCTGGTATAGCCTGCAGGGGATATGCGCTAAAATATGGTAGTATTTACTACATTAAACAACTAAGCGTAAATTATGTAGTTTTGTCCAGCTATTACTGAGACAGAATTTAAGGATTGTAAATTTTAGCAAAAAATGAAAAAAAATATTAATTTTTAAGTTAAACTAGTCACATGACCATGAGTTGACATACTTGATACCCCCCCCCCCTTTCCCCCTCAGTTTGTTTTATTGATTTATTGATCCAGGTCAAGACATACCTATAGTTCTGTGATTGCCGGACCTGCCTTATAATAAAATTAGAAGCTATCTATACATATATATAAAATTAACCAAAGCAAGTAAATGCCAATGAGCATGACGGATTACCTTACTATTCAGGAAATAGGCAAACATAGGTAGTCTCGAGACCAACAATGGTTCTTGCATTCAGTTGAGTTGTTTCTTCACAAAATAACATGTGATTCGTAATGTATTGGTTATCACCTTCCGCCTTACATGTGGAAGGTCCTGGGTTCAAGTCCCAGCAAAAATATAGTTCCTTTTTCAAAAATGTATGTTTGTGCCTGTTTTCCCCCTTTTTTACAAACGCTAGAGTCTGAGTGCCTCCAGACCAACAATGGTAGTTCCACCCCTCCCCCCCACGTTCACTCGCGTTGTTTAAATTATTATAAATTAAGTGACAACAGATTTGCTTACATTTGAGCCCAATCAAGACTTTGAGTTGTCTTTATGAAATGACAGGTTGGGGTGAGATAAGCCCAGGAATGATAGTGGCTTCCCTGACCCGGTGATGAAATTTAAACTTTCACTTTACAGACAAGACAAAATTTTCATCATTTTACAACTTTATCATTCAAAATATTAATTTCTGTTAAATATCTGTAATTGCATGCCAGTAATTGGTATTAGTATTAATTTTTAAAGAATCGTTTATCTCTCTCCTCTTGTTAGTCTTCATCTATTAAATAATAACAACAAAGCTTTTGCAGAGAATTCAGTCTTGAAATAAAATGTCAAATGATTGATGCAATGATAATTGCATGAACTTGCCAGAAACTAAAATAGCATGACTAAACTGAATATGCATTCAAGTTACCAATTCTGAAAAAAAACAATCAACTTTTCGCCCTCACCACAAATCTCTTGGCACATTGGTCCCTGAACGTAATTAATATTATATACACCATAATTTAACAACCCTCTGAGCTGGCAACACTCTGGTAATCTACTGTTTATTCAAATAACTGCTTAAAATTGTAATGGACTGTATGTTAGCAAAACACAACTGAGGTTATCCAAAGCTGAGTGTGAGTTTGGGAACCTTTTCTCATTTCCTGGTTTTTCTACTTATCATATATGATCAATTATGCATATGGCTTGTTTTGTTAAAAAAATAAATTATATATTTGCTTGTTTGTAAAGAAAAGAAAATTTTTCAAAAAAGTGTACTTGATATCGGGGTGTCAATGAAGTTTAAATCTCAGTGAAGTTTGAAATTCCAATAGTTACTTTTTTACCAAGTATTTTGCTAAAATAAATGGATTATGACAACCTAAAGAATGATTATTTTTTATTAAATTATTTTATTATTTATTACCATGTATGTAGCAGAAGACACTGTGTTACAAAAGCCATTGGCCTTCTTCAAAGCTAGTCATAAGAAAAATATTTCAGTTTTTCGAATTATTTCGATTTCAGTTATTTTGTTGTTTGTTTTTTTTAAAAAAAGCTAACAAAAGTACCAAATGAATCAATCAGATTTAGATTCTGACATTTTGATTGGAAACATTCAATTCTAACTGCATTTC